>CM024531.1:13747275-13947863 GCA_014182385.1 Eucalyptus viminalis
CTCCTTCCTCGCGCCTCTGCAGCACACGCGCAGAGGACGCGACGCCAGAGAGGCAGGCGGACAGCGACCCACGTGAGAGGGGCAGCTAGCGTCGGATGGGACGCTGGTTCAGTCGGCGGAGGCCATTTGGCACATGGGGACCGGTGGTTGAAGCTCCATCGACCAGTTGCCCCCTCGCCTATAAATAGGCCCCCATTTATGTCGTCGGGGAGGCACATAGAGAGAGAGAGAGAGAGAGAGAGAGAGAGAGAGAGAGAGAGAGAGAGAGGAGGCCAGCAAGCTTAGAGAGGTCCTTGAGAGACTTCAGGGAGCTCAAAGAGCGAGCACGGCCGAAGGATCAAAGCCGACAAACTCTGAAGAACTTCCCCCTAGAGACTTCCGGGGAGGTTCGAGAGCGAGCTGGCCGAGATCTGAGGGAGATCAGTCGGAGGGAGAGGGTTGGTTAAGGTCCGGATCTAGGCGCGAAAGCTCACTGTTATCCCTCTGACGCCGCCGCCTTGACCGAGTTTCGACGCCATCGCCTCGAAGACACACCGCTGTTCCCCCCCGACATCGTCACTGTAACCAAGCATCAGCCCCGACGCCCTGCCGAGCCGTGCCCCGATGCCGTCCAGATCTGAGTGAGTGGAGGGCGGAAGAAGAAAGGTCGAAATCTGGGCGCAGATCTGGAAATCCGCGTGAGAGTCGCCGTCGTTTTCCGTTGTTGCCTCGCCAAGGCACGCCGTCGACCGTCGCTGTGCTGTCCACACCCCGATGCCATCGCCGTGACCTACCCCCAGGCTAGTAGACTTGAAGCAGTTGACGCCGTCTCGCCGACCAGCAACGCCGCCTCGACGCCGTCCAGATCTAAAGGCCGCCGTCGTCGCCACAAGCCGTGCCGCCGTACCGAGCCAACGTCGAGAACAGGTGACGATGGTCCCTGCCCACGCCATCCCCGTTTCCGCCCGAAGCCCTGATCGCCGTCGCCCTATCGTCTTTGCCGTTGCCGTCGCCGCCATTGCCACCGTCACCACCAGACGCTTCGGCTTTCCCCCCTCGGCGCCACAGATTCGCAAACCCTAGGGTTAGCGATTCACCGGGTCGCGAGTCGGACCTAGATTCGGCTTGGGTCGAGTAGGGTTTGTGTTCAGGTCGGCACCGAAGGCTGGGTCGGAATCAAAGTCGGGTCGGTTAGGTTCTTGCTGAAATCGGGTCGCGGTGAAGGTCGAGTCGCAAGTCGAGTCGAATCCGGGTAGGGTTCGTCGGGGAGTTGGGTCGTGGAGCCGGTCGTCGGGTCAGGCCGGGCGTATCCAAACACCCGACCACGACGTCGTTTTTTGTATAAAAAAAAAAAAAAAAAGTCGGGCCCACGTAGCGGGCCCGTCTCGCGCGAGCCGGCCCGGTTGGACCCAACCCACTTATCCGACCCGGTCGGTTTTATTTTTATTATTATTTTAATATAAAATAATATTATAATAAATGAAAAATAATTTATTTTCAAAAATCAAAAAAATGTTTTATTTTCAAAAAAAAATTAAAAATGTTAAAAATGTTTTATTTTCAAAAAAATCGAGAAAAATAAAAATAATTTATTTTCCTTTTAATATTGAAAAATATTAAAAAATATTTTATTTGTCGAAAAATCAAAAAAATCAAAAATATTCCATATTTTCCAAAAATACCAAAAATCCCTTTTATGTCCAAAAAATTAGAAAAAGACTCAAAAAATGTTTTTCCTCCAAAAAATGCTGGAACATCCCTCGAACATCCAAAAAACCTCAAGGTTTAAACAAATATTAGGTATCGAAAGGGCATTAGTGATTAATTAGTGTAATCAAGTCTCGGATCCTAACTTCTCTGGTTGCGCAGGAGCGAGTATTTCTCCCGATACTTGCGCAGGAGCGAGTATTTCAGCCGAGCCATTAGCTTCCTTAGGCGCCTGTACCCGATTGCGGGCGCCGAAAAAAAGAGGTCGCGACATTGCATAACCTAAATGTATGATTTAGATATTACAATTAATATATACATTTTATTTATTATTCAAAATTTAACTTATGAGTATGATTTAGATTTTTTTGGTCAAAAAGTATGATTTAGATTTAAGCATTAATGTGATTTATTATCAAACCAAATATAATCTATTACACGATAAACAGTATGATTGAAGTAATAATAATAGAGAAAGTGGATTGTGAACAGAATAAACAACGTGATTACTTGAGGATTTATTAGCCAACTACATTTTTTTCCTCATTCTTAAAATTTATTTATATTCTTCCTTATTGTGTAACCTAAATGTATTATTTGAATACATGTATAAGAAAGACGATGAGATTTTATTAATTGAATACACACATAATTGGGTAATCTTATTGCTTGAGATTTTTCTAATGATGTTTTCCTTTTAAACATCCATTCAGCCCCCCAAAAAAAAAGTTATTCTTTAAAAAAATGCGATAGGTACTCCTTGAATAGTTTTCGTTTTTATCGTTCGATATAGTATCCGTTTTCAACATTATCAGTTTTCCTTGATTTCAAACTTTTAATCTAAATCGAGGTAATATATACAAGTATTTCATAAATAAAATTGAGAGAGCTATTACAATGGTACGACAAAAATAGCTTTCTGGGGATGAAATTATAGAGACGGCACAATACTTTGTAGCAAAATTAAAGCCAAGGCAACGGAATTGAGTTCGTTGCCATAAGCTCAATCTACGACCATAAAGCAATATACTAAACCATTTTTTTCTCTCAAAAGGACCACGTTTATTGAAGCTTAACTCATGAAATAGGTTGGCCTTTGTCATTGTGGGCTTTGGCATTAAATTCTTATCTTCTTCTTCTTCTTTTTTCATATGGAATGTTTCAAATATTTTGCTCAACTAAGTGTCATATAAACCATAGAGTGACCAATTGGCCTCCAAAGTTACTCTGCAAAGGATTAATTGTGATTTAAATAGAATATATTTTACATCCTGATTAAATACTAACTACTCAGTTAACTTCTTCAAATGTGAGATTTTTGTCCCACATTAGAGTTTCTCTTCTCCTTAGTGTAGATTATAACCCAACGAAGTCCTTGGATTAGTCAACATCTACATCAGGTGTTTCGTCCATTAGATTTATATAATATAAAGATGGACAAAATTCTAACTAAAAAGTGAATTAAATCATTATACCATTATCACGATCGTGTGCTCTCTCTCTATCATAAATAGGACTTCTTCTTCTTCTTTTTTAAAGAAAAAAGAAAAAGCATGCCAGATCTAGGCCTAGAAGCCCGAACCTATGTTTGGAGGTTGAACTCGGGACCTCAATGCCTGCAATCGAGACCCAAGTTCTCAAGCCAAGGACCAGAAGAGTAGGATTTGCAGCCCAAGTGCTTGGCCCTTAGGGTATTGTGCTCCCCTCCCATGGACCAAGGTTTGGGCATTGAGATTCTAAGTCTAGAGGTCCTTAGGTCGTATGCTGATCTTAAACATTTTTTCATGATTTGTTTAATATCTAAAAATGAAAAAGAAATGATTGGTAGTTTGATTAAAAAAGCAATAGGAAAGAATTGTATTACTTTCTCTTAAATTTAAGTTTCTCAAATCACATTTTTCAACGTCATCCAATTGTCGAGAAAAGAAAGTAACTAACGATTATATTTTTTTTTTTTTTTCGTTTATATTTTCTTTTCTAGATAGATAATTGAGTGTATATGATACTTGTAGCCCTCAACAAATTTGGGCATCTACGAAGAATCTATTTGTTTTATAATAAACGCTAGCTGCGTTAAATTTACATGAGAGGATTCTTTTCCAAACAAAAGTCTATGCTTTTTTTTTTTTTCAAGAAAGTAAATTTTGACGAAGATCTCTTGAATGTTAATTTAAATGCATATACTTAATGCATTATAAATTCTTTATACATGTAGTGTATTCGATGCAAATAACCATGTTGTAGACTGAATCTCTATTAGAAATATTTGTCTGTGATGATTTTATACTTTTATCTGTACAACCATTGGTAAAGTTATTATTTACTTAATGAGTTCAATGTAAATGGTAATTAATAGAGAAGTCTCTTATTTTTTCAACGAAAATTTAAGAGAAAAAAAAATTAACAAGGTTATAAATACTACACTATCAAATAATATCTCAAGTAATAAGTAGTAAATTAAAAAAAAAAAATATCGACTCTATCATGCCCGACATATATTATGTAGTGGAGAGAGAAAATCATAAACACATATATGTATATTGTAAAGAGAAGAATTGACTTTTTCCCTTTCGATAACATGCAAAATAGATTGATGCAAAACAATAGATCGAAATTGTTTAAAAATAGAGTTGACCATACTATGCACAATATGTTAAGTGATTTAAAATTAATCTATAAATTATTAACATGAATCGATACTATAATGCAGAGAGTAAAATTACTTCGATCTCATTTAACACAACATGAGGCAAAATACAATATTAGAGTTAACATTACATAAGTGATTATGGTTGCTTAAAAGAAAATAACCGAACAATCGTGTCAATTTATGGACAAATGATAGCCCATAACAAATTCAATTTTAGTGAAAAATGACGAATGTGAAATTGAAATAAGTGTATCACAAGTGTTAAAATTAATCAAAATGGGGAAATCAAGTTCCTACTTTATAGTCCAATTTGGCTAAAGAAAAAGCTTACGTGCTTTTTTTTATTACTTTCTTGAGACACAAGGCACCAATGTGGTGCCCATCAAGCACTACACTATGAAAATAAATTGAGCTTTTATATTAAAAAAGCAAAAGTGGGTATAATTTTAAAAAGAAAAAAGAAAGAGAGAGAGAGAGAGAGAGAGAGAGGTAAGAAAATTTTATTGTTCATATTCTTCATCAAGCTTACATCACTTGAATGGGATTATGTTTATTGTCCATCTTCTTCATCAAGCTTGGCCATGGCCTCTCGATCGGTTCGAAGAAATGAAACCGGATGTGTCACGAATTTCATTTGTTTAATAAGATTTCTTTTAGTATATGGTTGAAACGGAGTTGCATAGGTTGATAACTTCTTAAAGATGATAAAACAAAGAGAGTGAAAACTCGGTGACCATTTTCAAGTTTGACGAAACTCAAGCAGGGAATTAGCCTAACAAAACTACCACCGTTTTCTTTACAGGTAAATCATTGTTGAATCGAAAGTTTGACAAGAAGTCGATCACATAAAACGACATCTCTTTTACTCCTTTTCTTCCCCTTCCTTTGTTATGTTTCTGCATGCGAAACGGAAGATGGTATTTGCTTGCGAGGCTTGCTCATATGGATTAATTACACTCATGATCCTTGAATTTCAATAGTTTTTGCAATCGAAAAGCCAAATTTTGATTTCCATGCCCTCATCCAATGAATTTCCTTTTTTTTTGTGCTCAATACACTTTGACCCAAAAATCAAGAAAATTATCAAAAAAGTCTTAAACCTATTGCAATTTTTTTTCAAATAAATCATAAATCTTTTTTTTTTTTGCCAATTCGATTTTAAACCTTTTGCAATTGTATAAATTTAGTTTATCCGACCAATTTTTTGGCAAGTCGCACTAACATCTTAGCGCTAGCTAGTTGGCCAACGCTGATGTGGCAATTTATTATTAATTTTTTTTTCAATTTTTTAATTCTTTTTTTTTCTTTTTTTCTCTTTTTCGTTTTCTTCTTCTCTCCCCCCATAGTGGCTTACTGGTCCTCACCAACCACTAGGCGAGGGCCGTGAAGCCCTCATCGACAATTAGTGGCCTTCGCTTAACCTCGATGTGGGCAAACGCGGCCTTGCCCAAATTTGGGTGAAGCCACCTTGCTCACGGCTCCCATGCCTCTTCCAAATTTGGCGAGGCTAGGCAAGGGTTGCTAGTCATCGGTGAGCCTCACTAGAGCCTCACTGGCTACTATGAGGGAAGAGAATAAGGCCCCATTTGGTTCGGTTTTGGGCAAATGTTATTGGGAAAATGCAAAAACCTTTGAGCTAAAGGGTTTTGTGAAAATGCAAATAGCATTTTGTAAATTGTAATTTAAAATTTTTATTATTTTTTTTAATCCAGCAGTCGGATAGCCTTGCCTGAGGTCATTGGACGTCAAGCGACACCTGGGCTCGTGACCCAAGTGGCCGTTTGGGTTGGCAACCTCAAGCGGTGGTCACCTGGGTTTGTGTGACCTAGGTGACAGTCGTCTGTTGCCGCCAAACCTCAGGCGACGCCTAGGTTGCGAACCTCAAGCGGCGACGCGTGACCTAGGCAATGGTCATCTGGTCGCAAACCCCAGGCGTCGTTGCTTGGGTTTTGCGACCATCGCTTGGGTCGAGCAAACCCAGGTGTTGCCTGAGGTCTGGCAACCTCAAGCCACCGTCGCTTGGGTCGTGCGAGCCTAGGCGACCACTGCCTAAGGTGGCCGGACCTTAGGCAATGATTGGGTCGTGCAACCCAGGCAACGCCTGAGGTCGCATGACCTCAGATGGCGGTTGTCGGGTGGCCGCAACCCCTAGGCAACGGTCTCCGCGGTCGGGCGACGCCTCAGGTGACAATTGCCAATGCGGACAACTTCTTGGCCGGCAATCGTCGGCCTCTGTTCGTTTCTCCGAAGAAGATGAATAGTATTGTGGGATTTGCATTCCAAAGATGCAACTTCCCAAAATACCTCTGGAGCTACTTTGAGCTAAAGGCCCTTAGAGCCATTTGGAGATGCAATTGCATCTTGCCAAAGTCATCAAAAAATTGAACCAAGCGTGTTTGTATTTGGCCAAACCCCCCTTAGAGCCCAAAAGGGCCTTCCAAATGCCGAACCAAACGGGGCCTAAGAAACGTAGGAAGAAAATAGAAAAAAGAAATAAAAAATTCGAAAGAATAAAATATTATTCATAGCCACGTCAGTGTCAGTCGGCCAGCATCCATGTCAATATCGACCAATCAAAATTAATTGAATGGACTGAATTGGCGCAATTACAAAACGTTTAAGACTGAATTGACCAAAAAATTGGTTTAGGACTAATTCAAAAAAATTGCAATAAGTTTAGAACTTTTTTGATACTTTTCTCTTAAAAAATCGGCCATATTTTTTTTTTTTTGGTTAATACCCTAAAAAATCTCAAATTGGTACACTTGTAACAAATTTACCATAAACTATTTTCTTTACCATGAAAAAAACCCCAAACTGGTATATTTATGACAAATTTACCCCCAAACTGGTATTTTTGTGACAAATATGCCATCCACTAAATTGAATTAATACCACAAAAAAAATCACAAAAATTTTAAACTATGACAAATAGAGCATAAAATCCTAAATTGATATACCAGTTAACTGTCACGTGTCATTTAACTTAATAATTTGATAGTAAAATTTAACGAAAATTAACAGAGGGTAAATTTGTCACAAGTGTACCAATTTGGGTTAAATTTGTCAAAGATATACTAGTTTTGGGTTTTTGGTGATCAAAGAAATAGTTTTAGGTAAATTTGTCACAAGTGTACAAGTTTAGGGCTTTTTAGGGTATTAACCTTTTTTTTTTGTATAATAATAAAACAGTTCACCACGTTAGTTAGTTGATACATGAACTTGTTCGACCGAAAAAAAAAACACTTTAAGTTGCTTATTTATTTGAGAGAGAGAGAGAGAGAGAGAGAGAGAGAGAGAGAGAGAGAGAGAGAGAGAGAGAGAGAGAGTTACATCCAGGTGACATGGCTAACCGTCTTGTTATTGGCGTCGGTGAAATTGTAGCCGCAATCAACGTGGCTAAGAGTGTCTTCGAGCGGTAAGTTGTCACTCCATTGACCCTCTTTACTGCATGGATCCACACTGAAATTCCAATCCGTTTTCCCTAGGGCTGCTGCTATTTCTTTCAACGCATCCACTGAAAGAGAAAGCCGACGAGTCAAAGGAACAACCATATCTCATGTAGAAAAAGCACAAGCGATGTCAAATTCGCATGTACTTGAGGTTGAATATATGTATAGCATCTTTCTTTACCTATGAAAGGAAGCACAAACAAATACAACTTGGTGTACGTGCCAGCCAAAAACAGAAGAAGGAAAAAGAACATTACGATGAAAGCAATACAAGATCAGTGGGTTTCTTTTCTTTTCTTTTTTTCCCCTCACCTTCGTCGTTAGGCAGAAGAGTGGTGGTGGCAGCAGCTAAGTAAGTAGCGCTGAGAAGGACGAGCACAGAGAAGAGAGACCGAGTTGAGAAGAGAATCATCATCATTTCAATCTTGAGCTCAACCCAAAGAGAGAGAGAGAGAGAGAGAGATCTCAACGCTCTTTAACAGGAGTTTGGTAAAGAAAACTTGGTCGAGAGAGAGAGAGAGAGAGAGAGAGATGATTGTTAAGCGAGTGCTCTTAGCTTCATGTATTTATGTGCGAAATGTCGGGAGAGCGGACAAAGACTTTTCGCTCTTGTACTTCTACATGGGAGAGCGGGAGAGTGATGTGTGAAAGCAAGAGATAAATGTAGGGATATTCCATCTAGAATGGAGTAGTAAAGCTCTGTCCAACTCTTCTTGCATAATTTTGTTCTTCCACTTACAATTGCCTTTTCCATTGCTCTAAGTTTGCTATGACAACGTCTCAGATTTAGGTTATTATACCGTTTATCGATGGTGGAGTCCAAATTCCGCCATTCTTAGAAACTTCATTAGCTCTTTAAGTAGTTTGGAAATTAGTTTGCAAATTAAGTAGATTCACTTTCGTCGGATAAATCTTTTATCTCCTCTTTCTTTTTACTTCAATTGTAACAAATTATTTTTTTTCAAGGGTATCACCATGCAGACCTGATTATTGAGGCCGATGAAACACTTTGCAAATCATACAAACCGATTAAGTCCAATTCTTTGACCCTGATTCATATTGAATATAAATAATAGAAAATGTTGTCTTATGAAACTGTTACAATATATATCATAGATGTCGAGTTTGGAATCAAACGTCTATGAATGGATGTCATGAGCTAACCTTCGGTAAACCACCTAGGGTTTGGCTAATGGATTACTAAGTCTAAACTTAGGTCAGGCTCTTCCAAACTCATATCAATTCGCGACTTTGCTTCAAGTATTTAGCATGCAAAAGATTATTATCTAAGAGTTGCCACAAATCTATTCTATGGTGGGTCAATTAAAAACCCAAGTAAAGTAACAGGAGATTTACTTTACTCCTGCGAACTAAAGATTGTGAGTTTAGGGACTTGATTACGCTAAATTTTTCTGAAATATACATTTTCTTTTTTATCTCAAAAAAATATTTTGTAGGCAGCTTGAATTGATTTTAATTTGCCTTCCTAACATGTGAGGTGATTATACAGATGCACAAACCACCAATTTAACACTCAATAAAGCAATAAATAAGTTACGGGACTTACCTTGTAAGAAAGCATCTGCAATGTTATGTTATAATTCATATCAACAACTCTATATATGATTTCTAATTAATACGCAGTCACTCAATTTTTTTAGAATTTTCTCTTATTTAATGAAATCTAAGCTATATGTCATGCAATTTAACTAAATGGCCTAATTCTAATGACTGTCAATTTCTAATTAAATTGACCTAGCAACAATTACTAAATGACATGCATTTCATTAACCTAATTATATATTACATGCACATGATATTTTTGTGTTTTTTAAATAAAAATTCATAATAAAAATTACTAACAATAAAAATCTAACTAAAGTGAGATATTATCTATTTTAATATAGGAAATAAACTAATCTGAATCATATCTTAACTTAGAAATTTATCTCGACATGCAGTTTAATTCCAAGATATTATTTAACCTAGATATCATATAAACATGCATTCTAATTAGGGGTGAGCATCGGTCTAGTGTCAACCCCGGACCGACTCCGGATTGACCCAACCCTGCCGGGCCTAATTCGATTCCTAGGAAGAGTGGGTTGATCCTTGGTTCTAGAATTCCTAGACTAGCACTTTGCAAGTCGGTCCTCAATCCTGAGAGTTCCGGGTCAGTCCAACTCGAACCAACCCTGACTAAATATATATATAATATTATTTATAATTTTTTTTATATAGAGAAAACCTTAAAGCGTTAACAACATTAAATAGCTCTTTAGTGAGTAATTCAAATAATTTTATATTATTCTTTAATAACTTAGGTTTTTAATGTCTTTTATGATGTCAATAGTCATAATTTACAAATGAGGAAAATGCTTTTGTGAGGAGTCCTCACGGCGTCCAAAAAGGCACTTTATGGCATCCTCCTCTAGTATTCGTTATTTTCTGTCTTATTTGTCTTCTTAGTCTTCAATTTGCTAAAATTGAAAAAAATAACTTCTCCACTCGCTACTCGACACTCGCCTCGCTCGCTTTGGGTCACTCGTGCCTTTCGCCGCTCAATGCTTGCTTGGCTTATTGCTCCACGCCCGACATTCGATGCTCATTCTGTTCAACGTTCACCCCCAGTTGACCCTCACCGCTTGTCTTTCTTAGCTAACCTTACTTATCATCGAACCCATTTGCTCGGTATGGTTCTCAGTTGCTCTTTCAAGCAGTACAAAAAATAAAATAAAAAATTATTGGTTAGTATTGAGTTGACCTTGAAACTGGACCAAATCCATTGGGTCAGTCCAATCCTCAATCGTTTTTTTAAGGAGTACAAAAATGAAATGAAAAATTATCAGTTGGTCTCAGGTTGACCTTAGAATTGGACAGAACCCATTGGGTCAGTCTGGTCCTCAGTCCCAAGCTCAATAGGGTCGGTCCTCAGTCCCAAAAATTGAGGACCAGCACTGTGTGGGTTGGTCCTAGGGTTAGGGGGTGGATCGGCCTAACCCGGACCATGCTCACCCCTAATTCTAATATAATAGGAAATGTATCTAACTATTCTATCATGCAATTCTATCTAGGAAATCGATTCTAATTTACATGATATGCAAATGTGATATTTTTTTGTATTTTTGGGATAAATAAAACAATTAAAGTAAGATAAGCACCAAATCACTCAAGATCATATGTCATCCAATCAATACAAATAAGGAAATAATATCCAACCAACTTGAAATTTCGTGAATAAAATCGATCAGTTGATCTTAAGCCTTAAAGATCAAAATATCAATATAAATATTAGAATCAATTTTCTTTTCTTTTTGTCAAAGATTATATGCAGTTGCGAGTCAGGAAATAAATCTTGATTGGGAGATATGTCTATCACTCATAAATATGCATGTGAGATATTAATAGACATATATTAGATAATAAAATATCTAAATCAAATTTAGATAAGATAATTATCTAATTTCGCAAGTAATATTCCCAAATTTGAACTTAACGGAATCAGCTCAATGGATGACTGGTAATGGCCCATGGGTGAAGCTTGGCGTGGTGGTGCTCCTTGGTAAAGGATAGGCTCACGGTCAACAAACCTGCAAAAATAAGAACTTCGTAGAATTGACTCGGTTCAGATATGAACAAGAACATCAGTTATTGTTGGAAGGTGGGCAGTTCACAGTTGAGGTGCGAGGAACGAGTTATTGTCAGAAGGTGGGCGGTTCACCGTTGAAGTTGCTGAACAAACTTTGAATGCAGCGTCGAGATTGGCTTCAGGTGGGGCTAAAGTAATGACATGGCAAGGACAATCTCTGACATGTTGGGAAATTGGTGGGTGCTGGTGCTTCGTTGGTAGTCTGGACTAGGTCTTCGGAATAAGTGAGCTTGATGGCAAAAGGTGCACAATGCCATGATGTGAAGACTGTTAGACAATTCATATAAAACTTGATGCGGAAATTCATAACAAATCATTGATCTTTGATCTTCATGATTTTCATAAATAGATTCAGACAAACCTTTATCCATAGCGCTACGCTTGATGATGATCGTTGTAGAAAACCCAATGATCTCGAACCAAAAGGAGAAATCCGATTTCTCTCCCTTAACCCACTAAACCTTAATGTATTCAATTGATGGAGGAGAGAATACGTTCTTTCAGTTATTGTTGTTTGTATGTGGGTGGAGAGAGGACCGGACTCTTTTATACGTTCGTTGAAAATGTGCCTTCCATCAAAGCGATATACCCTTTCGTTTTATTAGAGTCGTACCTTCTCATAACCAATATTATTTATAGCATTTCAATCATTATTAAACCATATAATAAAGCACATAATATGGGCCACAATAATTCTTACATTCTCCCACTTGGCCCATATGATTCTCCTTTCATGGTTTAATGAAGACCATAATGTGCACAATAAGATTATGCTATAAAATTTCATTAAATTGGCAATCACATAATAATCACAATTAAGTAAAGAAAACTAATGCGAGTCATAGCGGTTATATGTCATTAATCGACATAGTCCCTTCTATGTACTACAACTATAGCAAGTTTACTTAACATGATCCATAAATGAGAAGTACAAGAATAGTCCAACCATAATGTTTCTTTAGAAACTATCCTGTTTAACATTCATCTATTTCCATAATGTATACTAAATAGAAAATAGGAAATATCAGAAACATGTAAGTGAGCTCAAAATGTCAAATACATAAACTTAATACAATCATAATACAAACATTAATGACGTCTAATAATGCCCATCCTTTCAACATGCTCATTAAATGTTTTGGGCGGCAATCCTTTTGTTAAGGGATCTGCTATCATAAGATTGGTGCTAATGTGCTCAATTGACACTCTTTGTTTCTGAACTTCTTCTTTGACATACAAGTATTTGATCTCCATATGCTTAGCACCCTTAGAATACTTGTCGTTCTTAGAGAAGAAAATTGCTACGAGTTATCACAATAGATTTTCAGCGGCTTGGCAATACCGTCGACGATCACAAGCCCCGAAATAAAATTCCGCAGCCATAATCCATGAATTGTGGCCTCAAAGCATGCCACAAATTCAGCTTCCATAGTGGATGCAGCAATAACCGATCTGCTTCGCACTCTTCCATGAAATTGCCCCTCCAGCCAGAAGAAACAAGTAACCAAATGTTGATTTTCTTATATCGACACATCGGCTAAGTCGAATCTGAATATCCAATCACCTCGAGATGATCAGATCTTTTATAAGTGAGCATATGATTCTTCGTTCCTTGCAAGTATCTAAGAACTTTCTTTGCAGCTTTCCAATGATCCATTCCAGGATTACTTTGATACCTACCCAGCATTCCGACAGCAAAATTGATGTCTGGTCTGGTGCAAGTTTGTGCATACATTAAGCTTCCCACAATAGATGCATAAGGAATATTATTCATTTGTCCTCGTTCCAATTCACTTTTCGGACATTGCATAAGGCTAAATTTATCACCTTTCTTAATTGGAACTATTCCCGCTGAACATTTACTCATATTAAATCTCTCTAAAATTTTCTCAATGTAGGCTTTCTGAGACAATCCTAATAATCCTTGTGATCTATCACGGAATATTTCTATTCCTATCACATATGTTGCCTCTCCCATATCCTTCATTTCAAAATTCTTAGAGAGAAATTTCTTGGTTTCATGTAACAAACCAAGATCATTAGCAGCAAGCAAAATATCATCAACATACGTAACTAGAAAAATAAACTTGCTCCCACTAATCTTCATATATATACACCGATCAACGGTGTTTTCCTTAAATCCAAATGAAGTTATGGTATCGTTAAACTTAGGATACCATTGTCGGGAAGCTTGTTTAAGTCCATATATTGACTTCTTTAATTTACATACCATGTGTTCCTTTCCTATAACTGAAAAGCCTTCGGGTTGGTCCATATAAACCTTTTCCTCTAAATTCCCATTAAGAAAGGCGGTTTTTACATCCATTTGGTGTAACTCCAAGTCATAATGAGCCACCAAAGCCATAATGATTATAACTGGTGAAAATGTCTCTTTATAGTCAATGCCTTCTTTTTGAGTAAAACCCTTTGCAACAAGTCTGGCTTTATGTCATTCAATATTGCCTTTTGAGTCGCGCTTGGTCTTAAAGACCCATTTACACCCGACCTTCTTACATCCTTTAGGCAATTCAACTATATCCCAAACTTGATTTTGATGCATAGATTTTAACTCTTCTTCCATGGCATTAAACCATTCATTAGAATCTTCACATTCCATGGCTTGAGAAAATGAATCGATCATTTCCAATTCCTAAGTCAATTTCGACTCTTGTAGATAAACCATATAGTCATCGAAATAGCCGACCTCTTTTCTCTTTGAGATCTCCTTAATGTTATTTCTTGTGACTCGGCTATTGGAGGTTCATTATTGACATCTCCATTATTGAGTGTTTGTTGTTCTCGATTATTGTTAGATTGTACTACAATATCGAAACAACAACTTTAGAAGCTTTAGGCATAGGAACTTCTACCCTTACTTCTTGAATGCAAGCATCATACATTCTTTCACTCCCACCGATGTCACCATTCTCAATGAACCTAGCATTTCCAGATTCAACAATTCTTGTACTATGATTAGGACAATAAAATCTATACCCTTTGGATTTCTCTGCATAACCAATGAAATAACCACTGGTCGTTCTTGAATCCAATTTCCTTTCATGTGGATTGTAAATTCTTACTTCGCTTGACAACCCCAAACATGCGGAGTGTCGTAAACTAGGTTTCCTTCCCCGTCCACAGTTCAAATGGAGTCTTTGGAACTGCCTTACTAGGAACCCTATTTAATAAGTACATAGAAGTCTTTAAAGCATACATCCACAAAGACAAGGGTAAAGATGAATGACTCATCATACTCCTAACCATTTCCATTAAAGTACGGTTACGCCTTTCTGCTACACCATTTTGTTGTGGTGTACCGGCATTGTGTATTGAGCACAAATGCCATGTCTTTCAAGGAATTTAGCAAATGGACCTGGACATTGTCCCGATTCATCATACTTTCCATAATATTCACCACCTCTATCCAATCTTACTATTTTCACCTTTCTATCTAATTACCTCTCAACCTCTTTAATATACACTTCAAGTACATTCACTGATTGAGACTTATCATGCAATAGATAAATATAACCATAATGTGAAAAATCATCAATAAAGGTCATGAAATAGCTTTCCTTACCAAAAGATGGAACATCAAAATGACCACATATGTCAGTATGTATAATTTCAAGAAGCTCTTTGCTTCTTGTGGCACCTTTCTTAGTGTGCTTTGTTTGTTTACCTTTAATACAATCAATACACACTCTAAGGTCAGTAAAATCCAAATTTGGAAGAATTTCATTCTTCACTAATCTTTGCATTCTTTCTTTGGATATATGACCCAACCGTTTATGCCACAAGTAAGCAGAATTTTCATTCACCAAACTTCGTTTAGTGCCAACATTATGATGCAAGGTCATTAATGTCTCAACAAAAGTATTATCAAGTCTAAATTTGTAGAGACCATCACATAAAGTTCCAGTTCCAATAAGAGCATCACTCTTAAATAGACTGAAAGATTCAGATCCAAACTTACAATAAAATCCCGCCACATCAAGTCTTGGCAAAGAAACTAAATTGCGAGAAAATGTAGGTACATAAAGGGTTCGAAACAAATCCAAATAATGCCCAGTATCTAAGATCAAACGATAAGTGCCAATGCCTTCAACCTGGAGCTTTGTCTCTCGTTCCCCCGTAATCACATAACTTTCATTTGGCTTTATAGTTTGGATCGTAAGAAATCCCTGCATCGTATTTGACACATGAGTGGTGGCACCAGAATCAATCCACCAAGTATTATAAGGAACTTCAGTAAAGTTTGATTCAAAACATACTAAAGCACAAGGCTTACCTTTCTTTTCAAACCAAGCCTTCCATTTCGCACAATCTTTCTTCAAGTGTCCAATTTTGTTGCAAAAATGACACTTAATAAGATTGTGTTCCTTCTTGTGGATTTGAGAAGCCTTTGAAGAGTCATTCGGGACGTGTAGTCCTTTCTTCTTGCTCCTTCCACCTTTCCTCTTAAAATTCTTTCGAACTTCTTGATGACTTGAGAGATGAACAGAATGAGCCTTTGATTCTTTATCCTTATTTCCTCTTGAACTAGCATACTTGGCCAATTCGTTTACATTCCACTTATCCTTTATAGTGTTGTAATTCATTTGAAATGGCCCATATTGCTCATGAGGTAAGGAATTAAGTATAAATTGTACTAAAAAGTACTCATCCACATTCATTCCCAAAGTCCTTAACTTTGCTACTAAATTGGTCATCTCAAGTATATGCTCATGCATGGTACGCGAACCATCATATTTCATGGTGGTCGGTGTGCTCATCGGTGTACCAGCAAGTGACTTATCGCAGTTTGAGAACGCTCTTCCACAAATTTCATAAATTCCTTAGCATTGTTAGTCTTGGGAAGAGAAGTCTTTAAGTTGTTTGCAACTGTCATTCGCATGAACATTAAGCTCGGTCTGTTCGATCTTTCCCAAGCTTTATGGAAAGACTTTTCCTCATTGCTACTTTCATCGCACATAGCAGCTGGTTTCTCAGCTTGAAGTGCTAAATCAAGATCCAGGACACCTAAGTGAAATCCGGACTTGTTCACTCCAATCAGGAAAATTTATCCCATTGAATAAGGGAACGAGATGAGGCGTGCGAATGGAGTGAAACAGGTACGAATACTGCAAATGTGCAAGAAAATACTCATACATTAATGCTTTGAGAATATCATATAATCAGATTAAACTAAACTACACATGCACATCATAGTTCTCCTTTGGGCGATCCTATGATATACAAATATATATAAACCATAATTATGCTAATAACTTTTATTTGATAATTGTAAATATATCTTATTAAAATTTATTTGTTATCTTTGGATATACAAACAAATTTAACAAATCATATTAATTATCAACCATCATGTTCATGGATTATAAGAAAATAATTAACCTTTGGGTTAATCCTAAGTTCTTATAATAAATGAACTTCAATATACCCATAACTCCAATAATGATATAAAACATATCAATTTCATATATATAGCATCAATTAATCATGGGTAATTGAATAAAATAATTTACGATATTAAAAAAATTCAAAAGACTTCAAGGTTCGGCCACTTTGGTGACTAACAAACCTTTCATAATATGAATTTTTAATATTGTAAAATACAAATATTTACCAAATTGCACACAAGGACATAAAATGCAATCAAAGCATAAGGGCAAAATCGTAAAATCATAATTCCATAAGGGTAGAACCATAAAATTATAATCCAGGGGCAAAATGGTAAATAATCAGCAATGGCAGAATCGTAATTATAAATTAAACAGGGGTAGAACAGTAAATAACCATCAAAAGGACGGCAAAACGGTAATTAGGAGCCTCGGGAGGGGCAAAAGCGTAAAAGTCCGCGCCTTCTTCCTCGCACGCGCCTGCAACCGCGCGGGAAGCCCCGCGCGCGTGGATCCCACGCGCGCAGCGCTTGCGCGCGCGTGAAGGCACGTGGCGCGTGGTTTCCACGCGCCTGCAACCGCAGCGCGCGCGTGGAGCCCACGCGCCTTCTTCCTCGCGCGCAGACGCGATTCTTCGCCGGTTTTTCGCCTTTCCACTGCCGTTTCGCCTCCCGTTTCTTCTCCGACAACCCATTACAGACACAAATAATTAATGGGTTTTGAAGAGCATGCCGGCACGACCACATGGATCCAAATTTTGGAGAAAATGACCAAAAATTGGCCCCAAATCAAACCAAAGTTTCAGAACACAAAACTCCACCACCGCCGCTTCCGCCGCTCGATTAGCCTCCGGCGAACACCAATATACCGGAAAAATCATGGCTAATGTTCCTCATGACAGTGCGACGGTGTGGATCCGAAATCAAGCGGTGGGTTGCCGGATTTTACCCGGAACCGGCGAGTTTCTTCCTTGCCCTCAAAATTCCGAATTCCACCATTTTTGTCCTTTTCCACTCGTGCACACACAGTAACTTTTCTTCACCATTTTAGTCCATGAAAAACGTTCTATCATTCGGATTTTCTTTAACAGAACCTTCCAAAACATTTCAACAACAACAAATGCTACAAACAGGTTCGTTCAACAAATCATCAAATATCAACTATAATATTTCTTTAAACAGAAAAATCATGAGATCATAAACCAAACGCTCTGATACCAACTGTTAGACAATTCATATAAAACTTGATGCGGAAATTCATAACAAATCATTGATCTTTGATCTTCATGATTTTCACAAATAGATTCAGACAAACCTTTATCCATAGCGCTACGCTTGATGATGATCGTTGTAGAAAACCCAATGATCTCGAACCAAAAGGAGAAATCCGATTTCTCTCCCTTAACCCACTAAACCTTAATGTATTCAATTGATGGAGGAGAGAATACGTTCTTTCAGTTATTGTTGTTCGTATGTGGGTGGAGAGAGGACCGGACTCTTTTATACGTTCGTTGAAAAGGTGCATTCCATCAAAGCGATATACCCTTTCGTTTTATTAGAGTCGTACCTTCTCATAACCAATATTATTTATAGCATTTCAATCATTATTAAACCATATAATAAATCACATAATATGGGCCACAATAATTCTTACAAAGACCACGTGCGACTGCCAGAGGAACTCCACGATTTTCCCTCTAACTCACAATGGGACCACCTAAGAAGACAAACCCATCGTCTCCCTTTTCTCTCTTCTGGCAGAATGTTAATCTCTGTGTCTCTATATTATGAGCTCCGAGAAAAAATTAGCCAACCCCCGTTTTTTGTCTGTTTTTTGTCTGCTTATATAGACGTAACAATTTTAGCACCGAAGAAAGGGGCGAGATTTTATTTCATCTTGAGGACGTCCCATTATATGTGGCTTGATTTCGTCCATGGCCAGGCCGTGATTCTTTCTCTCTCTATTGATTTTTCCAATCTAACAAAAAAAATCTCTTGCAAATATTGTCCGTGTAGATGACTAGTCTTTCTCATCTTTCAGAGAAGATCATTTCCTACATCGAGGCCATGACACCAATTCTCCATATATATGAGATTTTAATGGAATAATTGTGACATCCTGAAATTCGACATTGTTTCAATAAAGTGAAATGGGCATGTCGTCAATGTGACTATGATCATTTTTTCTCTAAGCTGATCACTTACGAGTTAACTAACGTATTGGGTGAAGCCATTAAGGGATGTATCTGCAGTAAAATCCCTAAAAGCTACTCAATTGGTTGGATTATACTAAAAATCGCGTTTGATTGATTCTAACCATGAAGTTTAATTTGGTTTCGAGAATCGAATATTCGAGCATGTCGCAATTCATTTTTTTAGGATATTGTCTCATTGTCCGTTAAATTATTGACGAGTCTGAAATTTCATGAAAGAAATTATCAGAGGAAAAATTGAAGATCGAAAGAAAATTGAAAGGGAAAGAGAAAAGAAAAGAATAAAATAAGACTAATAGTATTAGGTTATTTTATTTCTTTTCTCTCCCTCTCTCTCTTCTTTTCTCTCTCTCCTCTCCCCTCCTCCTCGTGCGAGAAACCCCCGCCCCCTCCACCCCCACCGAACTTGCCGTTTCCCACTTTACCTTCTCTCTCTCTTCTTTTTTTTTGACCAGTCAAACCCCCTTATCTCTTCTTCTCTCTCTTCTCTCTTCTCCCCACCCCACGTGACCAAACTCCCCCTCTTTCTTCTTCTCCTTCGTGCGAACCAGAAGCTGAAGAAGAGCAGAAGCAGCAGCCACCGTCGTTGAAGACCAAAGCAGCTCGCCGTCGCCGCCGCACGCCGCCGGGCCGTTGTCCGCACCGCCCGCGCACGCCGTGCGTCCACCGTTCGCCGCCCGTGCGCCGCCTGCACCTGCCGTCCCTCTCCCGCGCGACTTCTGCCCCTGCCCAGCTCGGTCCGGCGCCTCCAGCCGCCGCTCGCCGCCGTCCCGACCTCCCCGGCGTCCCCCTCACCCTCCGCCGGCCCCGCCTCGCTGTTTTGGCCACCGGACTAGCTCCGGCCAGCCAAGAACAGCAACCCACCGAGTGGGTTTCCAGCACCTTCGGGGGCCGCTTTTGGGCCGTTTCCAGGCTTCGAACCCAAGCCGTGCTTTGGGAAGAATCGTTCCTCGTGTCGTCCCCGTAGGATTGATATGTTTTGCGCGTGATTCCGGTAAGTAATCTCACTAATCCTTGATTAGTTGGCTAATTATGCTTAAGGGTTGTTTAGTTTTAATTAATTAGGTTTAGGTGGTTAGATTAGAATAGATTAGCGATTATTAGTTAATTGTGATGTAAATTAGACAAATTGATTGTGCAATTAGCAAATAGACGTGGTCTACTATTTATTGAAAACATCTCGGGATTTTTCCCGACCTTTAGTGGGCTTCAATTAGGCTTTTAAGGCCTAAGTGGAATTTTTAGTATTTAAATATTATTTTTCGGAATTAAATTAATTATTTATTTATTTTCCGAAAATTCAATTGACATGGCTAGTGACCGGAATATTATACTGATGATCGTGGTGAAGTCCGTTTATTTAATTGGACTTTATTTTGAGCTAAATTGAATTTTTAATATTAATTATTTAATTTTCGAAAATAATTATTTATTTATTTATTTTCCGAAAATTCAACCCGGATGGCCCGTGACCAGAAATTTATGTTGGTGATCGTGTTGCAGTCCGTTTATTTAATAGGGCCTTATTTTGAGCTAAACGAAATTTTTAATATTTAATAATTAATTATCGAAATTAATTATTTATTTATTTATTTTTTCGGAAATTAAGATTGAGATGGCTGACGACTGAAATCTCGTGCTGATTATCGTGGCGCAGTCCGTTTATTTATTGGAGCTTTGAATTGTGCCAAATTGATTTAATTGTGGATATTTAGGATATGTTCCTAAATTGATTATTTGGGTAAATTGAGTACGAATTAAGGTTGTGGATAATTACTTTAGAAATGGGATGAATCATCATGAAAGGCACGTGGCTTGGTGAATAGTACATCATCTTGGAGAATGCACGTGGCTCGGTGATTTGGTATATCGCTTCGGAGAATGCATGTGGCTCAATGATTAGTACGTCGCCTTGGAGAATGCACGGGGCTTGATGATTAGATATGTCACCTCGGAGAATGCACATGGCTCGGTGACGAAGTATATCGCCTTAGAGAATGCATGTGGCTCGGTGACTAGATGTATATATCACCTCGGAGAATGTACATGGCTCGGTGACGAAGTATGTCGCCTTGGAGAATGCATGTGGCTCGGTGATTGGTTCTATCAGTTAGGACTAAATAGCAATATATTATCAGCTTTGGGTGAGCATATGGTATATTATATCAGCATTCGGGCGATATGTCAGCTTTGGGTGAGCAGTATACCTTATTATCAGCTTTGGGCGAGCTATGCTATCTATTTATTAGCTTTGGGTGAATAGTCCTAATTTGATAGGATTTCATAGATAGTATTGAATATGTCGACCGAGCATGGGTCGTGATGTCATGTAATCAACTAGGTCGGTTGATCATTACTTTGATATGATGCTGTGAATTGATTGATTGGATGGAAATGACCATGAGTGGTCTCGTTGGTATATAATCGACTAGATCGATTTGATCGATGCTTCGATCTGTGATATGATTACTTGGGTGCCTATTGTGAATTGTACTGACTTGCAGGTGGGATCTGAGGCCAAGGTAAGTCCTCTGACCTGTGCGTGTTTAGGTAGCCTATAGTATAATGGTTTACTAATCGGGCCTTAGTGGGGTAGAACTTGCTGAGACGTAGTCTCATTCCGGTTTGGGGAAAACATTTCAAGACCCCGATGAGAAGCTGAAGAGGAGGAGTCTGAGAAGGAGAACTCGGATGTGAAACCTGAGGAGAAGGATTTTTGAAAGAAGAAGATAATACCGAGAGAGATCTTGAGTACGACCTGGATGGATTGAGATTCCATCTTCTTTTGTGAACTCCAATTGATGTGAATAGTTATGAAGTTCTCTGGTTTGTGTTTTGTATAAAAGTTTGGTTATAAGTTTCAATATGAAAAATATGGCATTGCTTTTCTATCCCATCATATTTATTGTATGGGGATTATAACTGCTTCCGCATGTGCTTAATAAAAGAAAGGGTCGGCGATTATAGTCCTGGGATATCGCATTATAAAATCGACCAAGTGAGAAGGATGCGTGCGTGCCCGAGGATCGGGGCATGACAATAATAACCCTACTGCTCATGATCTTTTCAATTTCAGAACAATCCACATGCATAGCATGCAATTAATTTTAGAGCCATTCACTCAAATTTTTCAGTTGCCGGTTCAATGCGAAGGCAATAAACTAATAATATATGCTCCTAAAATTATATGCTATGCAGTTTAATTCTAATATTTTTGTTTAGGGATTAAAAATTAATCCTTAATTTTGTATGAAATAAATGAATGATCGGGTCGCCAAAATTTAGGTGTCAACAACGGAATAATAATATCTTAAGATTTTTTAGGACAATAACTAAATTGTACAATCGTGGAAATTGAAATATTTAGCATCATAGTCTAGTCCCTTCATTAATGGGTGCTTGTACATTAGCATATCTAAGTCTCTATCAATGTTGACAACATGAAATTATTCAAAATAGATTTGTCCAAGTCAACCATGCAACGTTCATTCTTGAGTTGCTTCTACAAGCTCTTTAACTTGGTCCAGAGATAACAACACTTAATTAATATCAGAACATTAATATATTTAGATTAGACACATGTGGAGATGCATGTGTCCATGCGCGACTTTCTTGCTTTGGCTTCTAAAAGTCTAATAATTTTTAAACTCAAATATTTCAAAAATTATAGAAAGTAGGGGCAAATGTCAAGTGCTTATAATTTTTTATTTATAAAAAAAAAAAAGCCAAATTATGCGCGTAACTAGAGACGTAAAGAAACTTTCAACTGTTTACATAGCCATTGTCGAAAAAGGCTGAAATTTTCCAATCACATTACGAGTCATGGAGTCATCGATGGAGCATGTTCTAGATTTGGTCGAATTTGGAACCAGCGCGAGGTGGGTTTTGTACTTTCACCGCAGATACTACTCTTTGCCTTGGCCTAACGTGGCGTCTTTTGTCTCCATTCCACGTAATAAATGCAAAACCAACCGCAGAAAAAACCACGGCACGTGAAATAAAGTTCTGACTTTGACCAAATAACAATGTTAGCACGGACTATGTCATGCACAAGACTTAAGCCAAACGTCGTTTTCCAGGCATGTCTAATCAGATTAATGTCAAGTTATCAGCGGTGTTTTAATCTTTTCAAGAACACAATTTAGGAGAGCTTTGAAAATTTCAAATTAACTTTAAACGATGAATTCTCAGGATGTTATCTTGCTGCTTACTTGGAGTCTTTTCTAGACTACGAGAAAACTATGTAGATTGGGACAATTTTCAAGCCTATTTGGGACGTCTAATAATCGTCCCAGAGTAACTAGGGGCAATTTGTTAAATGTGCCGTGTGTGTCGGGGTTTACATCGTCCCGGTATTCCTTTGGTTGGGTCCACCTCTTGTGAGGCCCTGCTAACATAAAAGCAAAACAAAAGAGAAAAGTCAAATACAAAAAAGAAGAAAAAGAAATAGTGAGTGGCTGCTTTGTGCAAGAGACCAGAGGAGAGAGGAGCAAAAGTGAGCCCCACTCACCCAAGAGCACCATAGGAAGAGGGGAGAAAGAAGAAGAAGAGGGCTGCAACTTTATTGTCCCCGTTCGAAGGTTAAACGTGGATGGAATCGACTCAAATTTGAGTATATTATTCATGAGACCGAGAACTATGAGTTGATGGTTTTTGTTTGTCGAGAACCACATTCAAATTCTCCTATTGTGATTAGGGTTTTCTAATCTTGTTTATGTTTATCTACTTTGTGATGAGGAAATGAACTTGTATTATTGATGTTTATCCTCTAGTATGTAACTAGAGAATAGTACTTTGTGTATTCTATTATTCTTATTGATTAGTAGAAATTTTTGTACAGTTCGTGATTTTTCCCACATTGGGTTTCCATGTTAAATCTTGGGTGTTATTGTTGACTTTATTTCCTTGTCGATGTGGCGCTATATTGCTTATTTAAAGGTTATATTAGCTGGTTGTTGTTGGGGTTAAGATTGTTGGAGAAAACTTCTTTGAGCATTTTGAAGTTGACAAAACGTTTTCATCAGTCTAGTCTGAAGACTTGCAGACTCTTCTATCAAAGTCTGAAGACCTTCGGACTGCCAGACTCAAGACTCAAAGTCTATCCTCATTGACAGTTTCTAAACCGTCGAACGAAGTATTTCGTTAAGGATTTGATTTTGTCGTCCAAATAAGATCTCTTGGCTGGATATAGCATGTCGGAATCCATTATTCAAATCAAGATTGATTCAGGGATTTTGGATCCGTTGATTGGTGAAGTATACTTGGAAGGTTCTACTTATGGAAACCTAAATCCTGATTATATGGGCGAGCAGTATTGATGGGCTATCGTCATGTTCCTTAAATAGTTCGAAAATCTTCCTAATTGATTATGTCCAACGGGTAGATTTGAAGAATTCCTTTGGTAAGTGCCAACGGGTGTGATGGCATAAAGGAGTATATAAGGAAGACGTTCCAGTTGTTCGAGAGAGTGCGCAATAGAAGAATTCCAAAGTCTGAAACTCCTTGTTCTTAGTCAATTAAACTGTTGAGCGAAACCTTGTACGCAAAATAGAGTTTATATCTTTGAGAGACCTTGAAGAAGTGTAGCAGAGTCTCTACACTGTGGAATCAAGGAAGAGCTTTACTGTAACAACTCTTTTGTTCATAGTGAAATCCAGTCGGTGGGCTGTCAATGCGGAAGAGTGGACGTAGGCTTGGATTAAGTCGAACTACTATAAACTATGTGTTCATATTCTCTTCCCTACGCTCTTTTACTTTGATCGTAACTCGATTTGTTTACAAGAGTCTAATTTTCTTTTCATAATCTATTGCCGATTTAAGTTGCACACTTCACTTCCGGAAATTTATTTTTACACCAATTCACCCCCCTCTAGGTGCTCATACTAGCTTTCACAAATTTGATTTTGGTCAGTTTAGCTTTAGGAGAGAAATTGATCCTGGATTGTATTTGATTCATGGTGAATTGTTATCTTGAGTTCTCCAAAACAAAGTGGTATCAGAGCTAGAGTTGAGATTCTAGTTATTCATGGAGGAAATTAGCGGTATAATGTTAAAGTAAATGCCTTGAATTACTCTATTTGGAAGCCTTGGATGGATGATATGTTATATTGCAAAAAATTGTTTAATTTAATTGAGGGTGATGAAGCTAAAGGAGATAAAGAAGACAAAGAGTGTGAGCAAATGAATCAGAAAATGGTTGGATTTATCTGATAATGGATTGATGGTAGTATGTTTCATCACATTGCTTAAGAAACAAAGGCAGACACTTTGTGGAAAAATTACAAGATCTCTACGAGATGAGAACTCCACAAAATAAATTTCTTCTAATTAAACGATTGGTGAATTTGAGATACAAGGAAGGGAGTGCATATTGGAAAACTTGAGTGAATTTCAAGATGTTATAAATCAATTTATAAATCTTGAGATTGACCTTGGTGATGAATTGTAATAATGTTTATTACTTAATACTCTTCCCGATAGTTGGGACACCTTGGTTGTGGCGTTAAACAACTCGGCTTCTTTTCATATGCTTTCTATGAGTATGGTTAAAGAAAGCTTTTTCAATGAATAAACAAATAGAAAATGCTTGAATTATGTTTCTAAATCGGAGGCTCTTGTCATAGAAAACAAGGTAAGAATTCAATCAAGAAAGTTTCATAATAATGATAATCAGGGCAAGTCAAGAGAAAGGTCTAAATCAAGAGGAATGTGAAGTGTTACAATTATGGTAAGATGAAACATTATGCCAAAGAATGTTGGTTGTCAAAGAGAGATAAATCCCATGATAAAAATGGAGATCAAAAGAAAGAAAAAAAACAGGCTACAATGGCGATTGCATTCGATGGCGATATTGTGTTAGTATGTGACGACATATATGTGAACTTTACATGCCAATACTCTTCTTTGATTGTTAATTTCACAGCTTCGTTTCATGTCACTCCATAGAGTAACTAGTTTGTTTCTCATCACAGTGGTGATTTTGATTGTGTCAGGATGGGAAATAGTGGCATTTCCAAATTTATTGGCATTGTTTATTTGGAAACCAATGTCGAATGTAATTTGGTTTTGAAAAATGTGAGACATGTTTCGGATATTTGATTTCACTTGATCTCCAAGGGTGCCTTAAATGATTATGGTTATCACAATTCTTTATTCGATGGCAAATAAAAGTTGACTAAAGGTTTCATGGTAGTGGAAAACGGTAAGAAGACAAACTCTCTCCATACCATGTGAGCTAATTTGATTAAAGAATATGTAAATGCAGTAGAGGATTCCTTAGTTGATTTATGGCATATGAGGCTTGGTCATCTTAGTGAGAAAGAGTTTGACACTCTTACTAGGAAGAATCTACTACCATTGAATGATAGAAATTTAAAGGAATGTAATCATTGCCTTATGGATAAGCGACATGGATTCTCATTCCATAGTTCCTTTCCACACGTGAAATCAAATACACTTGATTTAGTTCATACTGATGTTTATTGTATGGATGTTAAAACCCTTAGTAGTGCATTATACTTAGTGACATTCATATATGACTGCTCTTGAAAAGTGTGGGCTATTGTTTTGAAATCTAAAGATCAAGTGTTTGCGGCTTTCAAGCAATTTCATCTCAAACATAAAAAGAGAAACCGGTAAGAACCTTAAATGTTTTCAAGTTGACAATGGTGGTGAATATAGAGGCCAATTTGAACATTATTGCAAGGAATATGTTATTAACCTTGAGAAGATTGTTTCGAAGACACCATAACAAAAATAGAGTAGTGGAGACAATGATCCGAACAATAAATCAGATTCGGTGTATGCTTTCTCATGCGAAGTTGCCTAAACTATTTTATGGTGAAACGATAAGAATAGTAGTGGAAATGATAAGTCTTTTTCAATCGATTCCTCTTAAGGGTGATGTTCCTTAAAGAGTTTTTGAATGGGAAAGATGTTTCCTATAATCATCTAAAAGTGTTCGATTGCGGAGCATTCATGCATGTTCCAAGAGATGAAAGGTCCAAATTTGATGACAAGTCTAAGCAGTATATCTTCTTGGGTTATGGACATAAAGAGTCTGGCCGCAGGTTATGAGATTCAGTTGTAAAGAAAGTCATTAGAAGTCGAGATGTGATGTTCTTTGAGCATCAAGTTATTGAAGACATCGAGAAGCTAAAGAGACCAAAAAAGCATAGCTAAGTGTTTGGTTAGTTTCAGTCAAAATCTTCTTAGCGTGGGTGGAAATCATGGGGGAGAAGTGCACGGAAATCATGAAGATGGTGAATCTTCATATAAGGTTGATTCTTCAATTGAGACAGGTGAAATAACTGAGCAAGAGCAGCTTGTTGAGCCAGTTGAGCCAGTTAAGCAAGAATAACATATCCTAGCTCAAGTTGGAAGATCTAAAAGAGAGTGTAAATATTCCCAAAAATATTTGCTGCATGAGTATGTGTTACTCACTAATGCAAGAGTACCAGAAATTTATGAAAAATATTAATTCATGTGGACAAAGAATGAGTGGCATGAAACTATGCAAGACGAGCTTAAATCCTTGCATGAGAACCACACATTTAAATTAATGAAATTACCTAAGGGTAAAAGACCACTCACAAATAAGTGGGTGTACAAGTTGAAGGCGGAAGAAAATAGTTTGCAACCATGATACAATACTAGACTTGTTATGAAGGGCTTTCGTCAAAATAAGGGCATTGACTTTGAAGAGATTTTTTCATTGATTATAAAGATGCCTTTTATTTGAGTTGTTATTGGGTTAGCCGCCAGTTTGAATTTAAAGACTGAACAACTTGATATAAAGACAACTTTTCTTTATGGAGACTTAAAAGAAGAAATTTATATGGATCAATTGGAGGATTTTGAAGTTGAAGGTGATGAGCGCCTTGCATGTAGATTAATGAGAAGCTTATATGGTCTCAAGCAAGCGCCCAAGGCAATAACACATGAAGTTAGAATTATTTATGAAAGAACATAGATATGGAAAAACTAATTCCGATTCTTGTGTCTTTATAAAAAGATTCTCGGATAATGATTTTCTTATTCTCCTACTCTATGTGGATGATTTATTGACTATTGGGCATGATGCTAAGAAAATCAAAAGCTTGAAAAATGAATTGAGTGAAGCTTTTGCAATGAATGACCTAGGCCCGGTTAAGCAAATCTTAGGGATGAGAATTACTCGTGATAGGGAGAAGAAGAAATTTTGGCTATCTCAAGAGAGATACGTTGAAAAGGTATTTGAAAGATTCAACATGAACATATGTAAACCGGTGAATACTCCACTTGCAAGCCATTTCAAGTTGAGTAATAATAAGTGTCTTTCAAGTGAGAAAGAGAAGGAAGAAATGAAGAAAATTCCTTAAACATCAGCTGTAGATAGTTTGATGTATTCCAATAATCAGTACAAGACCTAATATTGCTCATGAGTATGTTTCTCTCAAATATAGGTAAGCAATATTGGATCACTATTAAATGAATTTTGAGGTATCTTACAGGCATTTCTAGATTTTGTTTGTGTTGTGGAAGTGGAAGCCTGAGTTAAGTGGCTACTTGGATGTGGATTTATGCAGGTGATGATGGTTCTCAAAAATTTACATTGGGTTATATGATGATATTTGCAGGGGAAGTTGTTTCATAGCAATTAAGATTACAAAAATGTATTGGTTTATTTACACTTGAAGCGGAGTATATTGCTATTACCAAATAAGGCAAAATATTCTTGTGGACGCAAAAATTCTTACAAGAGTTGGACTTGAAGCAAAAGAAGTTTATTCTATATTGCAATAGCATGAGCGCTATCTATCTTAGCAAAAATCTGGTGTTGCATTCAAGATCAAAGAATGTTAACATGAAGTATCATTGGATCCGAGAGAAGTTAGAAGAGAAGCTTTTCCTATTTGAGAAAATCGACATCAACAACAATAGATTCAATATGATGACCAAGGTGTTGTCTATGATAAAGCCTAGGCAGCACCGACACTCTCTAGAAACTTTCGTGTCATGTCAGAGTTCGACACTCTCGAATACTCTCGAACATTCAATCAACACATGTCGGAAAATCCAACATTTGGTCAAACTTTCTCGATACTCTTCGACACTCAAGTCGAAATTTTGACATGCGAGTTTCCAATATGTATTTCAACATACGAGGTCAATTTTAAAAATTTTCAATAAATGAAGGGTTAAAATGTATATATATGAAAAAATAATAAATAAATTATAAATTATAAATTATAAATTCGGAAAAAAAAAAAATCTAATTTTTTCTTCTATTCTAACTTTCCTTCCTATGATACACAATTCAACCCCCAAGTTTTCTTTTCCTTTTCTCTTCCGGCACATTTGACACGCAAGTTCAGAATGTAAACTGCTCTTTTTTCTCTAGGTTTTATAGATTATTAGAATGGAATTGAATTTGTCAAATTGAAATAATGAATGATATTAATAAATGATGGACTAATTTTAGCATAAATTCATACTAGGCTTTTTTTATTTTTTATTTATTTATGAATTTGAATCAAATTAATTTAATGATAATTTACTATGTATATATAAAAATATACATATACTATACTACGTGTCCCAACGTATCAGAATTCTGTATTTTTTTAGAAAAAACATGTCGGCATGTTGTGTTGTGTTGTGCCACGTGTCATGTATGGATGTCGGTGTTACTTAGGATAAAGCTTGACTCTTGTAGAAGAAAAATGGGCATGATGGATCTTCCCACATTAGGTGGAGAGAGAGATTTGTTGGTTGGGTCCATCTCTTGGGACCTAGCTCACATAAAACAAAACAAAAGAGAAAAAGGAAGAAACGTCAAAAGAAAATAAAAGAACCAAAAAAAAAAAAAAAAAAAGTCATTGGCTACTTCGTGCAAGAGACCACCGGAGAGAGAAGAGCAAAAGTGAGCCCCCTCACCCGAGAGCACCAAAGAAACAGGGGAGAAAGAAGAAGAAGAAGATAGCTGCAACTTTTGTTGTCCCTATTTGAAGGCTAAATATTGATAGAATCGGCTCAAATTTGAGTATGTTGTTCATGAGACTGAGAACTACGAGTTGATGGTTTTTGTTCATCGAGCACCACCTCCAAATTCTCTGCTTGTGGCTAGGGTTTTCTAGCCCCGTTATATTTATCCACTTTATGGTGAGGAAATGAGCTTGTAGTATTGATGTTTATCCTTAGTGTGTGACTAAAGAAGACTACTTTGTGTATTCTATTATTCTTAGTGATTAGTTGAAGTTTTAGGGCGGTTCGTGTTTTTTCCTATATTGAGTTTCCACGTTAAATCCTTGGTGTTATTGTTGGATTTATTTCCTTATCGATTTGGCGTTATATTGCTTATTCCCAAGTTATATAGGCCGGTTGTTGGGGCTAAGCTTATTTTGGTCAGTTTACTTTCAGGAGAGAAATTGATCCTAAATTGTGTTTGGCTCATGATGAATTGTTATCCTAAGTTCTCCCCAACACTCAACAAACCTCCCAAATGGGATGTGTGCATGCAACATTATAACACATGTGAATTTATTGTGTCATTCCTATAGTCAATCGCCCAATATATCCTCATGATCAATATGTCTTGAGAAAAAGGTCAAACACTATCACAATATAACCCTCATCCCTTTGCAAGATATTTGTCGTGAACATTGGAATTTAACCCAATCAACAACCGATAACCTATAGCTTCAATTAGAATCCATGTATAAAAGATATGGACTACTAAATTGAGAGAAGGATTACCTTTCAATAGGATACATGTATATAAATTGCATTGACCCACCAAGCTTGCTTCATCTATTAAGTGAATGATCAAGTGAACCAAAATGGTGAAGAATCCGGGAAGAATTTTTATTATTTATTTTTTTGGGGAAATTTTTCTTCCATGACTTAACCATTTTGAGTTGGTCAAGAAGGACGTGCAGTGAATTCCTTCGTACTCCAGCCAGATAAATTTGCATATGTGGGAAAATCATTGATCTTCCAGAGAAGAGTTACTCGAAGTCTGACAATTCGTTTCGTGGAGTCATCAAACACATCAGCCTCCTCTCACCGTAACTTCATTCTCCTCTATTGATGGTCAAAGACAAGCGTCAATATTGTTTCCTGGTTCCTCTTCACCAGGATGGACCATCGATGGAATGATTGAAGATTGTTTCATGCAAGGCCACGGTTAAATGTTGTAGTTAATCGCGATTCTCGGCAACTGGCTGGGCACCACAAGTAGAACTCATGGTTCTGAATGCATTGACGCCGTCGCTTGCTTAAACCTAATCTGATATTGTTTGGCAGTTCTGCTGCATATTCATTGATCGAAAGCTTTCCAAGCCATTGATATCAGCAGGATGCCTCAACATTCCATCCTTTGTGCGGCCTTCACCAAAGGAAAATATCTCATCACTTTCACGGGTTTTCTCTGCTTTGGTCGGACGCTTTCCTCATCAAATGCGTCGTTGACATTATCCTGTTTGATCTCCCTCACGAAGAACCACAGAGTGGACAAAACTCCCAATATCTCTTTTCGTTTATGTATCAAGTGCAACCACTCGGACAAGTGTCGATTTTCTCATATCCAAGCCCCAACTCTTTCACCACCTTCTTTGCCCCCTACTGAGAGGAAGGCAAAGATGTTCCTGTTGGAAAGGCTTCAATCGACATTTTCAGCAAAAGGGTTTGCAGACCAACCACTCGAAACTTCTAGTTGATACAAGAGCACAATTTTGATGAAGAGGTTCATCACAATCCCCACTGCTGTCAACAATTTTGTAGTTTTTCTGCTTAGCAAATAATTAATAGTTTATCAACAATTTTGATTGAGATAAAATATTTTATTTACCCAACTAATGTCGTTTTACCAGCATTAGTGTCTTTACAGATGTTAAAAAGATGGAGTATACTGATTGAAAAAGGAATAAAAAAGGATGGATTTCAAAGACATGCCAAACATGTTATCAAAATTCCCATTCTTATTGAATGTTTTTGGCTTTTCAAATTAAACATGTATTCAAGAAAAGAAAAGAAAATCGAAAATGAAAATAGAAAACTATCCAATACATTTGATAGTAGCAGTAGATATTTAGTCTCATATTGTATCAAGCAATAATAAAGTAAATTGATTTAAGTACACATTTGTTAAATAAAAATACAAAATGAAAGATAAATCATTATAATACGGTTAAATTAAAAATATATATACTTAAATAGCAGGAACTTCTTATGAATCCATTAAAAATGAACTAATTTTGTAAAAAAGAAAATGATAGTTACCCTGCTTCATAACGAAATTAATAGTTTATCGACAATCCTGTCAAAAAAAAAAAAAAAATATGTCTTTAACAGGTTAATCTCATTTTACAACAAAATCGAAAAGTGAATTTATTTTGAATTAGGTTAAATGGAGGGTGTGTTTGTTAACTTTCATTTATCTCCTTTCAAACTTAAAATTACTAAATTTTAGCCAAAAAAACCAAGATTTCAAGTCTAAATTTGGCTAAAAGGCAGAGCCCCTCGAACAAGATTCAAGCCAATCTCAATTACCTCTTTTTTTTTAATGTTTTGGAGGTTCGAATTAATGAGAAGCAATGTTAAACGAAGAAAATCAACTCGTCAAAAGCCAAACCTGGTCTAGCCACCTGACAAAGAAAAAGGCTATATGACTTTTTAGCAGACTAGAGTACCAAGGTCAAACACCTTTTTTTTAAATTATTTTTTGTTTGATAGGAAACTTCATGGATGAAATGTTTCATCGTGTTGAGAAATGATGTTAGTCTTTCGTGCCTGTACTTTCATGAATGTCCTTCTCGTTCCGACCGCAAATAAATTATTTATTCAAACCGATGAGAATATGTGTGGACTGACCAAAGCATCTACATCCAATTATCGAATGAGTAAGATGTGGGAAAAATTAACACATTAGGCAAGAAAGATATGATTTTTAGCATATGAATATGAGCCAATTTCGCCAGTTTTGGATCCTGCAGTGAAATATTTTTTTATCAAATGTTATGTTTTGATTTTTATTTAAAGGGACTTAGGTTGTGTGCTACTATTGAACAGAGAAGGTCAAATATTAATAGAAAAATATATGACATAGTCTAAAATCTAATTGAATCGTTCAGTACAAGCTCAGAATCAATTATAACAAGTGTCAAAATCTAATCAACAGCTTAATTCAAACACAATTCAATACGCTAATGAAAGCCCATTAAGATCAAGTGGTTTATACAACATCAAGACTTGTTCGACAGCACTCAACAATGAAAACAACACCGGAAATGCACTACTCCTAGATGGGTTTGAAGACACAATGTCTGAACCTAATCGATGATGCTAGACGTTGGGAACAACACAGGTAAGTACTACTCCTAGATGGATATGATGACATAATGGTGGAATCTAATCGACGATGCTGAATAGTAAAAACAACATCAGGTAGGCACTACTCCTAGATAGATATGAGGACTCAAAGTTGAAATTTAATTGATGATGCTAGACATAAAAACAACACCGGGTAGGTACTGCTCCTAAATAGATATGAGGACATAACATCGGAATCTAATCGATAATGCTAAATAGTAGAAACAACACCGGGTAGGTACTGCTCCTAGATGGACATGAGAACACAATATCAAAATCTAATCAATGACACTGGATGGTGGAAACAACACCGGATAGGTACTACTCCCAGATGGAGACATTAGAATTTAATCGACAATGCTAGACAGTGGAAATAACACAAGGTAGGTATTGTTTCTAGATGGATATGAGGACAGAACATTGGAATTTAATCGATGACGCTGAATGGTAGGACAACATTGAAATCTAATTAACAACACTACCTAGAATATAGACACTTGTGAGAATTGAATCAACGACAAGAATCCGAGACTACAACTAAACTAGGCTAGGCTAAGATAACTAAAGGATAAGATAAATGATTTTGATGTATTGTTCGGGGGGCTCTTCGTTGGATTGTCTACGGTTTTTATAGGACAATCTAGTAATCGTCAATCGGTTGATCTTTCCTTGAAAGTCGCTCCTAACTTATCCCACATTCTTTGCTTAACTACTTTATCCATATCGTGTTGTTTCCTAACTTGTTGACAACGCTCACATGACTTGTCTAGCAAGTAATAACCACTCCTTTGATTTTGCATGCCTTCTTGAGCACCAACTATTCCTACTTAAATCTTGATGCCAATTTTATCTGAATTTTATGTCTTCAGTAATATTTCTTGACCTAGACACGTGGCAATCAACTACTTTATCATCAAATCATGCATCTCCACTTGTAGGCCCATCGAAATTCAGCCCAAGGGCTCTTGAAAACATTGGACATCCTTACTTTTATGACTGACACGGGCTAGGTACCCACATGCGATAGGGAGAGTGATTTTTAACGTCAACGCCCCTTGTGACCAGCATGCATCAGTAACAATAATTTTGGATGTCAACAGAGACGAAGAATCTAATAACCTATCTTAAATTTTGAAACCTGTATTTTCTTTGGCCTAACAATAACCATGTTTATGTGAATTCTCTATTCCTTTATAATATCCTAATTCAATTTACATGTTTCTAATCCCGATATTATCGAGCTTTATTTTGATATTAAATGCACATGTCATCATCCCATGAAAGGAACGCAGATGAAAGACGATGTGAAGAGATGAGGACAAGAAAAACCATTTCTATGGTTTGCCAATTTCTTGATATTAGCTCCTTTCCATCCTATGTCCTAATAAATAAATAAAAAAGTCTTAAACCATTCAATGCTTTTCCATTGCAAAATTGGTCGTTGGTATTCATTAGAGAACCTGCCCCTTTCATCATTTCTTAAAGATAGGACAGATGAACTGGGCGATGCGTCATCCACACCGAAGAGAGAAAAAAAACTCGCATTTTCTTAGAATAGTTCTCAGGTACCAATATAACAGGTCGAGCTCGGGAACAAAACACACACAGAGCAAGAATGCGCCACTTTGCACATCTCGCCATTCAAACAAAGATAAGCTTCCATAATAGATTCCCACCCTTACAGCGACAACCGTCCACACGGCTATTGATTGAAGAGGAAAAGTAGTAACATCGTCTGTTCGAATAACAACATCAAAAGAAACAGTACGAATAAAACCACCAACCACAAGCAATTGTCTTATGCCTTTCCCCAATAATTAATTCACAATACACAATTATTGCATTGCATAACAGTCGCTGTTTTCTTTATATTATCTATACCTTCTGTTCCAAACGTGAGGGAAAGAGAAACTTTGAAGCAAAATTTAGGAGTTCCGGTGCGAGGATTACCAAATAAAGGCCCAGTTCTTTCAGGAACTAATTTACTTAGAACACAACAAACCATTTCTTACTCTCTCTTCTGCCAGTAATCAGTATCCAGAAGTATTGGATAGAGATCGTTACCAGATGCAGACGAAGCGGTTCCAGTCCATGGCCTATCAGTGGACATGCTCTTGGTGATATTCTCAATAACTGCCTGATGTTCGCCACCTCTAAAATGCTTCCTCATGGCCTCAATTTTCTCCTCTGTCATGATAGTGCCCTCAGAGTCCAGCACCGGAACAGCAACCTTACTTTCAAGCATGCTAACCACAGACTGGAGTCGCATTAGTACACATCAGAGCTACCTTTATTAATGCCAGCGCCTCCTCTTTGTCAAAGTGAGAACCAAGCCTCCAATCAACTAGTTCAATCAAATTTCCTCTCTCCTTCAGAAAGTGTGCCTAGAAACAGAAATAAAAAGTGAAGATATTTCCCTCTCAAGCTTCAGGTACTGATCAGTTGCAAAATATGCTCTAAATACTAAAACAAGAAGAAGTATATTATGTCCCTTGATTATTACATGACAAATGCAATTGATAAGCACCTGCTAGTTTTTCATCTTTGTTATAGGGTATAAATGAAAGAAATCCCCAGCTCTTGTCGAGTTTTATCAGCAAGAATTATTTGTCGGGGTCATTACATGAAATGGTAGACTCGTTCTTCAATGTTTTACACCATCCATTGCCTTCTACTCTCGATTCTAGTTTAGCAAGAAATACCTGATTATGCAACCCAGGCGACAATAAGATTTCATGAGGACTAAAAATGATTGCTTACACAAAGCAAAATAAAAGGAAAAGGTATTTGGTGAAAAATAGCGAGGTGAAAGAAGAAATGGAAAATATTTTCCTCTTTCTCAATAGGAAAACAATTTCACCTATTTTAGAAGACTTTTTTTCTGTTGATGGAAAATATTTTTTCTGACTAGTTCATTTTTCGTGAAATGACCACCGGAAAATTTCAGAAAATGTTTTCCTCAAGGTTATTTTACAATGATTATTTTTTCTAATGATTGCTCAATCAAAGCAAAACAAAATCTAACTGAAGGACTCAATTAGATGAATGTGAAAAAAGTTATGCCTCAATTAAAAGTATATGAATATTCTAGTCAAGACATGGTCCTGAAAACTTTATAATCTGACAGTAATTGCCAAATTCCATAGTGGTCGAAGGACTTGTTTGGTGCTAATGATACTTCAGGGAGTATGAATGTCAAGCATAAAAACATAAAGACTAAAAATGAACTACGCCAAATTTCAAGGAATAGAATTTTCTTCAATCCAAAAAAAGATTTTACATGAAAATTCAGTGTAGACCAACATAATAGAAGAACTGGATTAATTTGAAATGACAAATTGTAATTAACATCATGATAATTCGTTGAGCAGATTTCAATAGCTGGTAACCGCAACACTCATTTGCAACCATTAAAAGTGCATGTGAGGAGTTACACACTACGCTTACACCTTCGTGATCCATTTTCCACCAGCACAAGTAGAGATTTAAATACGGATATGATCATAATTGAAATGATAGAGTTGATTACCCAATCAAGTAGATTAAAGCATTCCTCAGTTTTCTGGGAGCTAGTGTTGCTCTAGCCACTAACAACTTCTAAAGCAACGACGCCAAAACTATAGATGTCAGCTTTGTCAGTGAGGTAACCATGCATTGCATACTCCGGTGCCATATATCCGCTGCACAATAAGAAAAGTGCTTGTGTTTGCAACAAGGTAACTGTCTCATATAGAACATACTTAATATTTCTAAAATTCAAAAGAAAGAGACGTTCCTAAATGTGACACTATGGTCTCAAGAGTAGATAAAAAAACAAGTGCATCCTAAAAAATTTTGATAGAATTTACCGAGGATATCTCAGAGAAAAAAAGACCATTAATGTTCTATTTAATTATCAGGCTACATATGTGACTTTATGACATGGAAAAGAGGCAATCTGACCAAAAAATGATTTTTAAATTCACTTGCAAGTGCAACATCTATGTCAATGTCATGTGAGACATATTTACTAAAACTGTGTTTTTCATACAAAGGAGCATATAGATAATTTATAGTGAAATTTTAACATATAGTAGTAGTTGTTGTTCATTATATTTTTGCATTAAGTTGCTTGTCAATGGGGAAACATAATAAAAACAATTAAATTACGCATCAATATAGACTATTAAAATGTATTGCATTATAATTGTATCATGATAATTTCACAAGCTTTTTGTCTGAGTGAACGCATTAGGTAGGGCACACTGAATTACCTTATGAAATGTTTATCTTGAATTGTTCTTAAAGTAGTAAATGGAGCACATAGGGTATTATCAATCTTTTTGAGTAAAATCTCACGTAGGAGGATATGAACTTTCCAGAAATTGTATCAGATTATCTAAGTTTGTTGAGATAATGGAAATTAGTTAATGTTATAGTTCTTTTTTGTTGAATTATTGTTAGAGTAGGTAGAATGAACTTACAGTTTTATCTTTTCCCTAACTAGTCACATCATTTTCATAAACAAGTTGACTTTTCACACATGTTAATGCAAACGTCTCAAATACGTGAACATGCTTATTTACGTTTTTCCGTGTGTATACAACAGAAACATGGGCGAATTAGCTCTATTCCGTAAATACTAAGTTGTATTCAAATTAACATTTACATAATATCATAGTACCATTACTTAATGGTAGAGTACGAGACATAATTAACAATTTTTCTGTAATTAACGTGAAGATTGGTGGGACAGGCATAAAGCTTTGCGGTTAAGCCCCATTTGTTGAGCACCATACTTTGGGATGATGTGAGTCAACCACAAAGCTCCTTTCAACTCACTTTTCTTAAATTAGACGAGATATCTCTACTCCAGTTTTTTATGTTGTCGCTGACCAACTCCTAATTAGGCTAACAGGAACATAAAGCAATAAACTTACTAAGTTCCAGCAATCTTGGTGCTAATATGTGTGTTGTCCTCTTCATCAAGCTTTGCTAAACCAAAATCTGATATTTTAGGGTTGAGATCCTTATCTAGTAAAACATTAGTAGCTTTGATGTCTCTATGCACAATCTTCAGCCTGGATTCTTCATGAAGATATGCCAAGCCCCTGGCAATACCCACACATATCTTGTGTCTTGTCCACCAATCCAACTTTAACTGAAATTCTTCAGGACCTTCAATTGTATCAGAAGACATCAAAGCTACATTAGTCCCATGTCATTAACTAAAGCTAGAGAAGCACGGTGTGATATCAAATTACCAAATAAAGCGCGAGCAAGACTGTTATTTTCCATGTACTCGTAAACCAGCAAAAGTTGATTTCCTTCAATGCAGCATCCATATAGTTTCACAAGATGTGGATGTTGAAGAGTAGAAATCATCCCAAGCTCAGTCACAAACTCACGATTTCCTTGCTTTGATTTTGATGAAAGCTGCTTCACTGCTATAGTGAAGCCATCTGACAGAAGACCCTGCATATGCACTTTCGCATCAGATTTATGCTGTGAAGATTCAGTTACATTGAATGTTGCTTTCTACATAGCTTTTCTATTGGGAATTGAGGGAAATGGGTTCACCGATTTTCCTGTATACCTTGTACACAGAACCAAAACCACCTTCTCCAATCTTATTGGCAGGATCAAAATTGTTTGTGGCAGCTTTTAATCTGTCGCAAGGTAAATGAACCAATTTGCAATGCTAGACCCTTCAAATTTGCACCATGGTTTGGAACTTCTCAGAATTTGGAGGAGTCAACAACTATAGTATGTAACCTACCATCTAACAAAAACGGAGCAATTCCTTCTCGATGTACCAAAAAACATTATTATCACTGAATATCTTAGCATCTTCAAATTTATTTTCTAGGAAACTTTGGTATTGGTTCAGTATGTACTTAAAAAAGAAAAAAAAAAGTGTTTTCAGGGTACTTAGTAGTAGGGGAAAAGAAAAATCATAGAGAAAGCCCACTTTGGAAACATAACACAGGGTTGTATGTTTCAATGTCTCATATATGCGAAGCGGGCATTTGTTTTCAATGTCTTGAAACATAGATTCAGTATATATATGGTCAATCGTGCCCCCAAAGAAGACCCCACATACACACACACACACTCACACACTAGGAAATCTACTGTCCTCTTCCTATAAACTATCTATCCCTTCATTTCTCAAATTTCCATTTAAAAGTTTAGTGAGCCAAATGGATCTATGACCCTTCAGCTGTATCATGGCTTAATAATAACTGATTTTCTTTATACGTCAAATCAAATCTCCAATGGAATACACAAATGTCATGCATCAACAGTTTTACAAGGGAACTGTGTAACCTAGTTGCAGTATTAATGATGCATTGAGATTACCTGTTCCCCCACCAGAAAAGGTAAGAAGAAGAGTCATGCACCAACAGTTTGACAGGACAACCGTGTGATCTAGCTCATATATAAAAGATGCAATGTGATTACCCCCCTCCCCCACCAGAATAGGGAAGGGGGACAATGTATTCAGAGTGCATAACATTCTCATATTTCTTGACATATTTATGTGAACTAAATGACAGACTCTAGGTAAGCAACTACCTTCTGCCATTTCATCTTCACGCCCAAGACATCCTCTCCACCAAAGGATGCCCAGGATAAGAAAAACTACAAAAACTATAGCAGCCACAATCCCAACCACTGTACCAGCAGTTATTGTTAAAAAAGTGATCCATTTTTTAGAAAATTCTAGACTATACTAGACTACACAAGAAAGAAAAATGGTGGCAACAATATGTTCAAGACAAAGCTGAAGATTCTAGTACATATGCATGCAAGGAAAATATGCATGCAAGGAAAAGGCAAGAAAAATCTCAAATGATGAAGAACTTTCTCGTACGTGGGCAGCAGAACACGTGGACAGCAAATAGGCCAAAGAAAAGTCAACAAAAGTGGCTGAGAGTTGGAGAGAATAGAAAAATGCAGAAAAATGGAGGAGAGACCAGAAGAATCGGGAGAAGCCGCATGGATGAAGAAGCAAGCTGAAATTTTTTATATTTCTTGTACTCAATGTCGGTGAAGAAGAGGCGGTGCTCACGCCTATAAATAGAGGTGTGGTGTCTGTTTTAGTTGGCTGAAAAAACCAAAACCACTCCTTCCTTTGTAATACTTACTTTCATAATAAAAGCTCTCCTTTTTTTTAACCCATACACCCTTGCCTTTGTAGCCCATATTTCACACATACACACTTGCACACACACACGCTTCCACAAAAACACCAACAGTGGTATCAGAGCCACGTCTTTGGTTGGTGTCGGGCGTTTGTCCTACCCACCCACTCCTAAAACTACTATTTCCAAATACCCACTAACTAAACCATGGCCAACTCTACCTCGTCCTCATTTCCCATTCCCATTTTTGATGGGAACAACTATGACTTTTGGAGCATAAAAATGACTACATTCTTGATGGCCCAAGACTTATGGGACATCGTGGAAAAGGTCACGAGGCTCCGCCAGAAGGTGCAAGTGTTTCAAGGATCAACTACAAAAGGATGCAAGGGCGCTATATTTTATCCAACAAGCACTCTCGGAAACCGTATTTCCGAGAATAATTGGAGCAAGGACTGCAAAAGAGGCTTGGGATATACTACGAGAAGAATTTCAAGGATCGGAAAAGGTACGCACTATTCGTCTTCAAACACTAAGAAGAGATTTTGAGAATTCTAAAATGAAAATTATGAGACCGTACAAGAATATTGTGGAAAATTAAAGGAACTCGTTAATCAAATGAGAGCCTATGGAGATGGGATAACTGATCAAAGGGTTGTTGAGAAGATATTAGTGTCACTTACCAAAAATACAACTCTATAGTTACAACTATAGAAGGAACTAAAGACTTGACGACCCTATCAATAAGTGAATTAATTGGCTCTCTAGAAGCATTTGAGAAAAGACTAATGGCACAAGATGAAGATTCGGTTGAAAGTGCCTTTCAGTCCAAAGTAAATATACGGTCTCATCAAACTAAAAATGATGGAAGGAGCTCATGGAAAAACAAAAGAGGAGGAGAAATTATAAAAAAAAAAATTATCCACCTTGTGGCATTTGCAAGAAAACAAATCATTTGGAGAAGGATTGTTGGTTTAAAAATAAAAAACAATGCCGCTTTTGTAAAAGATATGGCCACGTAGAAAAGATTGTCGCTCGAAAACAAATAATCGAGCAAACTATGTAGAAAAAAAGAAGAAGGTGAAGAGAATACATTCTACGCAGGCCAAGCGGCAAATGACAATAAAAGCGAAACATGGTACATCGATAGTGGGTGTAGCAATCACATGACAGGGGATCGAAACTATATTCACCGATATTGATAAGTCGGTGAAATCTCAAGTAAAGTTGGGCAATGGTGCATTAGTAGATGTCAAAGGAAAAGGCACCATCGCCGTGGAAACGAATAAAGGCCCAAAATATATACGTAATGTATATTTAGTCCCTCGTCTTGCACAAAATCTCTTAAGTGTGGGCCAAATGATTCAAAGTGGGTATTCTCTATTTTTAATAGAGATACCTGCATTATCTATGATAAATATAAAAATATCATTGCCTCTGTTAAGATGAAAAATAACAATTTTCCTATTCAATGGAAATTGGTCAAAGATATAGCCATGAAAGCTCAACTTGATGATTCATGGCTATGGCATCGAAGATTTGGCCACTTCAATTTTGCTGGGCTAAAAATTCTCCATCAGAAAAATATGATGAGAGATTTTCCAGCCATCACAGAAATTTCAGATGTTTGTGAAGGCTGTCTTCTTGGAAAACAACAGAGACAGTCCTTCCCATCTAGAGTTTCATGGAAAGCTAAGGAGCCATTGGAACTTGTCCACACGGACGTGTGCAGTCCGATGAGGACACCTACACCAAGTCAAAATAAATATTTTATCCTATTCATTGATGATTACACAAGAATGACGTGGGTATACTTTCTTCGAGAAAGATCTGAGGTTTTCTCTATCTTTAGAAAATTCAAGAACCACGTCGAGAATCAAAGTGGCCAAAGAATCAAAGTCCTAAGAAGTGACAGAGGCACATAATACAATTCAAAGGAGTTTAATAAATTTTGTGAAGATGAAGGAGTCCATCATCAACTAACTGTTGGCTATGCCCCCCGAGAACAAAATGGAGTAGCTGAAAGAAAAAAATAGAACCATCATGGAGATGGCAAGGTCTATGCTAAAAGAGAAAGGCCTTCCCAACACTTTCTGGGCAGAAGCAGTTTATACTGCTGTATACCTACTAAACAGGTGTCCAACTAAAGCTGTACAAAATAAAACTCCAGTCGAAGCATGGAGTGGACGAAAGCCTTCAGCAAAGCATCTTAAAGTGTTTGGATGCATTTGCTACGTCCACATCCCTGCTCAAAAAAGGAGTAAACTAGATGAAAAGACAGAAAAAGGAATATTCCTTGGATATAGTAACCAATCAAAAGGCTATCGAATTTACAACCTAAGAACTAAAAAGCTAATGATTAGTCGAGACGTCGAGTTCGACGAGAATGCTTCCTGGAATTGGGAAAGCGAGAAGATTGAGAAGAAGTACATAACCTTGCCAGACATACCACCTACTCAAGAGGAGACAATGTCACAAGAAGAAGGAGTAGTACCGGATTCCACCACTCACGACATAACTCCACCAAGCTCTCCAAGAGTGACACAAGAAGAATCTACTCCAGAGTCTCCAGTACTAAGGATAAAAGCCCTTAGAAGAATTTACGACACATGCAACTTTGCTATTTTAGAACCTGAAAACTATGAACAAGCATCCAAAGAAGAAGTTTGGATAAAAGCTATGGAGGAAGAGATCAAGATGATCGAGAAAAATGAAACTTGGGAGCTTGTCGATCGACCCAAGACAAAGAGATCATTGGCGTCAAGTGGGTCTACAAGACAAAGCTCAATGCGGATGGATCAATCCAGAAGCATAAAGCAAGGCTTGTGGCGAAAGGATACTTGCAACAACCAGGTATCGACTATACTGAAACTTTTGCTCCAGTCGCTCGCCTTGATACTATTCGAGCACTTATAGCCTTAGCGGCACAAAAGATTGGAAGATTTATCAACTAGATGTAAAATCAGCATTTCTAAATGGATACCTTCAAGAAGAAATATATGTAGCTCAACCAGAAGGCTTTATCGTCAAAGGCAATGAAGAAAAAGTCTTAAAGCTTAAGAAGGCCCTATACGGGTTAAAACAAGCACCACGTGCGTGGTATAGTAGAATCGATGAATACTTTATCAAGCAAGGATTCAGGAGGAGTATGAGTGAGCCAACACTCTACATCAAGACCCAAGGTAAGTCCGACACTCTCATTGTCTCTCTATATGTAGATGATCTCATATATACAGGAAACAATGAGACAATGATCCGAGAATTTAAAGAAGAAATGATGAAGACATTTGAAATGACGGACTTGGGCTTGATGAACTATTTCCTCGGTATTGAAGTTAATCAAGATAAAGGAATTTTTATCTCACAAAAGAAATATGCAGAAAAGCTCCTTGAAAAATTCAAAATGAGTAATTGCAAAATAGTGGCAACACCACTTGTGATGAATGAGAAATTATTGAAAAATGATGGAGCTGAAAAAGCCGATGCCTCCCTCTATAGAAGCTTAATTGGGAGTCTACTATATCTTACTGCTACACGGCCAGATATTATGTATGCGACAAGTTTACTATCACGATTTATGCAGAGTCCAAGCCAAATTCATTTTGGAGCAGCCAAGAGAATTCTAAGATATTTACGAGGAACTATAGATTACGGCATTTGGTATCGCCCAAGTGCTAACGCCAAGCTCATCGGCTACACTGATAGCGACTGGGCTGGTTCATCTGATGATAGGAGGAGCACCACTGGTTATGCATTCACATTAGGTTCTGGAATATTTTCATGGATATCTAAAAAACAAGATTCAGTGGCACAATCCACTGCAGAAGCTGAATATGTTGCGGCTGCTACAACTACTAGTCATGCAATATGGCTTCGAAGAATTTTAGAAGACATTGGAGAAGCACAAACGGAATCAACTCCAATACTTTGCGACAATAAGTCCGCAATCGCTATATCAAAGAATCCAGTATTCCATGGAAGAACCAAACATATCAACATCAAATATCACTTCATACGAGAGGCGCAGAATAACAAAGAGATCGAGCTAAAATATTGCAAAACTGAGGAACAAGTAGCTGACATCTTCACTAAAGCACTATCACGAGCCAAGTTTGAGACATTACGAGAAATGCTTGGAGTATCACAAAAATGGATCAAGGAGGAGTGTTAAAAAAGTGATCCATTTTTTAGAAAATTCTAGACTATACTAGACTACACAAGAAAGAAAAATGGTGGCAACAATATGTTCAAGACAAAGCTGAAGATTCTAGTACATATGCATGCAAGGAAAAGGCAAGAAAAATCTCAAATGATGAAGAACTTTCTCGTACGTGGGCAGCAGAACACGTGGACAGCAAATAGGCCAAAGAAAAGTCAACAAAAGTGGCTGAGAGTTGGAGAGAATAGAAAAATGCAGAAAAATGGAGGAGAGACCAGAAGAATCGGGAGAAGCCGCATGGACGAAGAAGCAAGCTGAAATTTTTTATATTTCTTGTACTCAATGTCGGTGAAGAAGAGGCGGTGCTCACGCCTATAAATAGAGGTGTGGTGTCTGTTTTAGTTGGCTGAAAAAACCAAAACCACTCCTTCCTTTGTAATACTTACTTTCATAATAAAAGCTCTCTTTTTTTTTAACCCATACACCTTTGTCTTTGTAGCCCATATTTCACACATACACACTTGCACACACACACGCTTCCGCAAAAATACCAACAGTTATTATGGCCGACTCTCTGCAGTGAAGAAAGAACATATGTTTACCCAAAAATGTTCAAGTAAATGTGGTAAGCACACGTGTGGAAATATATCGGTAGCTTCTTGGTGAACACAGAAACCAACAGATGGGACAGCACTAATTGAGAATCAGGAGGACATGAGAACTGCTCAGAACACTCCACGAAAACTATCAGATTAATGAGCACAGGAAGATATCATCTTTGGAACATTTAATACTAAATACAAAGGGAACAAGAAAAATAAATAGAAATATATTCTTCATTCTCAAGGCTGTACTATATAATACAGGCGCAATGGTCATTGATCCATAGTAGAAAAGTGAACGAGGCTGTTGTTTCATAGTCTGAATAGAAGGATTAAAGATACACACAGAAAACATGCTCAGATAGAAAGAAAACAAAGCAAACCATAGCCAATTTTTGCCTCTTAAGAGAAGAATGATAAATCCTAGTCAGCTACTTTGGAAATTTATCTGAACAACTGTAACAGATGGCCTGAATCTAAGAGTGGACATTGGCAATCAAATCAAGTAACTGAATCTAGACAAAATATGGGTAGTTTTCCTAATATGAATACAAGTAACTTTCGCAATAGAGAAGCACCAAGTGAAACATGGAAGTGTCTATCTGCATACCAGGATAGACGGAGATGGCAGATACAAGAGGACCATAGACTCCTCGGACAGGTATAGCATAGGTTCCTTTCCCAGCCCAATAGAAGCGTATCTCCAGAGTGCCCTCAGTCACCATGGTAGTAAAATTTCTTATGACCGCCTTTCCAACTCCACCTGCTTCAATCTCAATATTGAAATCTTCCCACACCAATTTCCCCTGAGATAATATTTAATCTGATTCAACTTGAGTGTCTTTACACAGAACAAGGTGAAACATTCAGCCTCAACAAACTGGACCAATTGTGCAAAGATCATGATTTGCAAATACGAGATATCTAGATAAAAAAATCCAATCATAACATGTTAAACGCTTTATATGCTTTACATCTAAGAACCAGCACTACATGGTGCCCAAAATTTACCTGTATATAAACATTAAAAAGCTCGCCTTCCAAGGCTTGTATAATTTTTGTTGCCTGTGAACATTATCTCCGCAAAATGAAGGCTTACATTGTAGGTCCCATTCATCAGATAAAAACCATAATAAGTTAGAGAGATAGGAGAAAGCCGTGCATTCATGTAAATTTGCGCATTATCCATGGATAGTTCAGATTTATTGCTGACTATATATGTATCTGAATCAGTATTGTCATCAAGGAAGTGGCCAGTGCTACTGTAGGCCCAGTAATGTCCAGTCGGGAAGGATTTTGAAGCTGAAGGCGGCTCTTTATCCTCAGTGTATGTGGTGATGTCCCCTACTGTTACTTCACTCCCACCGCAATTTATGAAGAGGTTATACCGATCTGGATGGAGTAATGAAACAGCCACAAACAGAAAAATCAAGTCTTCTTTCTGTTATCTAGCATTCCCTTATTAAAAGATCACATGGAAACTCCCAAGTTTACAAAAAAGACATTATTTCATGGAGGCGGCTTTTAAAATATCTAGAGTAATTATGCATTAGTCATCAAATAATGATACCAATAGCCCAGAGGAGAGTTTTGATGAGAAAATACACAGAGTACAACGCAATATTAGGATCTGATGATAATGATAGGATACACAACAGATCAACTTACTTCCTGGACATTGCTGACTTTTCAAACATGAGGCAAGCTCACTTGTGGCAGGATATGAGGTTCTGAGCAAGTCAACAAAGATTTTAATGTTACAATCATCATCATACTGAATGAAGTTCCATGCTACATACCTAAACAACTAAAATGCAGGTCCTTGGAAATTCAAATCTCTTGGCGAAACATTTAATCATAAACATACGCATTGTCAACCGCCGAGCTTGCGAACAAGTTGCTGCAGAGAAAAGACAAAATCAATATTCAGTAGATAAATAGAAATCTCGTATGCAAGCAGTATTATAGGCTAATCATAATCGCACATTTGAGGGGATCCCTGATTTAGACTGAAGGGAGTAGTACATACACATCATGTTCTTGACACTCTGATAATCCAAAGTGAATTTGTTGTATGATAGGTCACTACACAGAGAAATAATCAACCGTTTCCAAAATATAATCAATTTGAAGAATACACAGAAAGTCATTCCATCAAATGATTATTGTGTACAAAAATGCAGACCAGTTGCAAAATATGGACAGGTAAGGCAAGTTGAAAGGCGGAAACATCACAAGGTGATGAAAGTAATATTTTTTCTTTATTAAAGATATCTTTTCTCAACTAATTAAAAGGAGAAAGACTAATTGGAGTCAATGGAGACTTTATAATTAGTTGGAGTGCATAAATACATTTTCACCTAGTAACAGTATATCAGACGTGATATATAAGGCAAAGACACAAAAATAGAACTGTGATTCAAACGACCGCAAAGTTGGATCTTCTTATTAGAAAATATCCAGACCACCTTTCAAATGTTTAAACTACCTCAAAAGAGCTTCATTCTTACGCCCATAAGGTAATAACAACTTTCTCCAAGGCATGCTCATTTTGCTTGGAGAGTTTCTCAGACACACAGACCCATAAACATTATTATCAGCAAGAAATAGCCTGAGCAATTAATCATACCGTGAGGGTTATGTGTTGACAAACTTTCAAAGAGGATTTAGGGGAAGTAAAGATTTTCCGAGTGTTATTTTTATCATTCCAGAGGCTTGAAAAAGATCTAAACTGGGAAGGGCCATTTGTACAGGGGAAAGTGGGGCTAACTTGGCACTTCCAAGAAAATCTGCTTTCTGTTCTTTCATGCATACCATACAATTCAGCCTCTTGTCTTACATATAACATTCCAATTAACAGATCCCAACAAGGAAAAAAGGCACTTGTCATGTTTCCTTTTAAGTCCATCGGCTACAAACCATTAAGATTCAAGATGGGAATGCCTAATTGGTTACTACAGTGCAAGATTAGCCAGATAGAGCTAGAAGCAAATTCGAAATTAAACAAGACATTTTTCTTCAGGTAGCAAAGCTTACACATTTGCTGCTTGATCCAGGATCCAACCAGGAGGGACTGCTCCAGTCAATTGGTTTCCAGTCAGATAGCTAAATAGGATTATTTGACTGAGTCAGTTCCTCGTGTACTTTACGCACTCTTACTGAAACACTATAGAGCCTCAGAAATGCATAGTTAGCAGATTAAAAGCATTTAATTATTAGAAGTGTAGAAAAAAATCAGTTAAGTCATGATATCAATATAGAGCTTTTGGCCGGAGAAGAAAGATAAAGAAAATCAGTGACAGAGGAAAAACTTGATCCTTGCAAAAGTTGCAGTGCATGGGTTACCAAAATACTAGTAGACAAAGTTGAACATAACGAAGAATACTCTCAACCTCGTTATTAACTATTTCCTCACTGTAATGTTCTTTTCCTTACAAGACATAATGAGGGAAGACGTGCCAAAGTCAAACAGTCAATTGTTGGGCAGAAAGATGAAAAGATTGTGCCGTTGTTCAACAGTCCAAGAAGCTTAGGACTACAATTTCTAATCATTTTCAAGACTAGGGATAAGACATCAAGGTCCTATCTGCAGACCTTCTAAATACCACGTACGAACTGCACTCACCAAACAATCTAGGGCCATCGTTGTTGATTGAACCAAATAGAGAGCCTAAGGACTTTGCTATGTTAAATCTCCCATACATCATAAAACAGGCGCACAGGACATGCATTAAGTACATACACATTTAACTGCCAAATACTTAAGTAACATTGATCCATTTAACCTCTTCCAGCATAAACAAGTAACTCAATTGATACTTGTCAATCATGCTCAATAAGCAACAGAATATCATTGATATGTGTCTGCTCGAAGACTAGAGTCCAACAAAAAATAATTAGTTGATAATAATCATAAATTCATAACCCAAATCATTGTAAAATTTGGATGGTGAAATGATAAGCCTTCAGAGATGAGGATTTTAAGGCTTATAAACTGGACATGTTATTGCAGTTTAAGTTCTATTGATAGCTCAACTACTTTACAGCAAGAGATGTCTACAGCTTGGCCACAGAAACGAATAGAGATTTTAGATTATTATACAAAATACGAAAAAGAAGCTTAGGTCTAGCATCAAAATACTTACATATAATCAACTCCCCAGAGGCTGCTAAAGGAAGGAGGGATTTCGCCCCACAGTTTGTTGAAGCTGAAGTCTCTGCAAAACAATTGAATGAAAAAGAAGAGATAATGAGAAGATAGTTTTAACTGACTCACACTGGACACTCTTTGAGTATACTTTGGAGGATTGTACAAACACAGGCTATATCAATGAACCTACAGGTCCAATTCAGAAGTTTAGACATATAGGTCAACTGCCCCGTGCCTATGCTTTCTACTAGACATTCATTTCCAGAGGCATTCATCGCAAAAAATCCATGTTCATCGAGTTGGTCGCACACTGTTAATATACAAAAATTCTGCTATAAATCAAATTTGCTACATGGAAATTTCAATATGTGTAACTAGAAATGCTACTCATGCACTAAATTGAATGCACCCCTTGGAATGCAACATAGTATAGTTCAATCAGGGAATTCCGTTTATGTAATAGGACCAAAACTAAAGCAAATCATAATGTACTGAATAGATTTCCTTCATAACATTTTATTCATGAATAAATGGATGACAACTAAATACTAGGGTGATTGGAATGTAGAATATTATCATGAGTGAATAAAAAATTAAGTGAGGATTTGAAAAAGAAAAGAAAAAAAAAGGAAAGAATGACTCTGCAATCCAATATAATCGATGGAGAAAGTACAACCTAGTTGAACCTAGAGAAAAGGAAATGGACTATATGCTAAGCCAAAGCAGAACCATAGAAATTCGGTTATTTAAAATGTCAGAAAACAAAAAATAAGCGTTGTTGGCTGACGACGACAGAACGGCAAAAAAATGTTTTTAAATGTAGCATTCACAAAATCTTAGAGAGGTGAATAAGAAGACTTGACTTGTATAGAGATGCACTTGAAGCCATGCTCTCTTTTGAACTAAGAACGTTATGGCTGACAACTATATGACGGTCAAGCATGATACTCTACTTAGATATTATGGGGCTGAGATATGAGAATGTAAACCACTAGAAGGAAAGTTTCCAGACAATCAACCACTAAAACCCTCCATTCTGCATCAATGCTCTGAAGAAGTTAAGAAAACAAATCAAAGCAAAAGTAAATTAGATGAAAACAAAGAGAGAAAAGGTCCATACACTTCTGTGCGAAACTGTATATTCTACGACAGAGGCCACAATCACTAGAAACTTAAATGCCACATCACGATTCACATTTGAGCATTATCAACAGAAAAGATCAAAACACCATTGAATTTAGTGAGGGAGCATCAAGCCATCTTAAATGGGTTCTTTAACTGCAATCAATGGTCAACCATAAACTAGTATATATTTCACTCATTAAGGGTAAAATTATCTATTCTGCCTAGAATAGGAAAGGGAAAAAGTCATTTTCCACTCACAATATTTCTAAGGTTGTCGTTTCTGCTAGATAACCAGGTAGCTCTCCTATGAGATTGCAGCTCCTCAGAATCCTATAAGGAAAAAGCACTGATATCGTCACATTGCCAAGATGATTTGGCTCTCTTGCATTAAGTAAACTATTTGAGAAGGAGTAGTGCTCTCACAATGTCGTAATATTTGTACACCTAAGTCGTGGAACTTGGGACTCGGATCCATTGAGGTCACTTATTCTCCTGCATATCAAAATCAAATAGGGAACTCCGTTAGATTGAAACCATATTAAAGAAAGGAGAGATCAGATCAAAATGCCAAACTTCCATACTGACAAGTCGGATAATTTCTCCAAAAGTGCGATCCCGGAGGGAATTGGCCCTTGCAATCCACTTCCTTGAATAAACCTGATGATACAATTCATAGATTGAATTATCTTTGGGGTATATCTATATAGACCGACTTAAAAGGAGAAGAAGCATTAAGCCTTACAGCATATAGAGATTTGTCAAGTTCTGAATAAAATCAGGTATCTTTCTAATGAACTGATTATCACTAAGTCGCCTACAGCGCGTTAAACAACAAGATTCATATGAAGAAGAAAGAATAGAAGTATCTAAATATTAGCAGAGTTTGTGGAAACTGGAAACTAACAGCTCCTGTAATGTCGTCAATTTAGCAAATGTTTTTGGTAGCTCCCCGGTGAAATTATTTGACGTGAGGTGCCTGGAACAAGAAAATACCAATGGTATCACATTGTTAAATTGAACATGAATGCTAATCTCTCAATAGATCACTCCGGTGAAAAAGAATTCCCTTCCCAGATACAAAACCATCAGCGAATAATGACTCAATTAATGATGCAGAAATTTGCATCAAGAGACTCACAGTTGATGTAGCTGGGACAAGTTCCCGAGCTCTGGAGGGACAGCTCCAGAAAGTTGGTTGATCTCGACAACTCTGAGCAGGAGAGAGTTAAAAATTTCCAACATCAATCAAATTTAACACAGCGAAGAGGCCAAACGCGAGCAGCTGGATGAGTGATCACTTACAATTTCCAAAGTGTGGTTATGTTTCCCAGCTCCTTCGGGATTGGACCTGTCAACCGGTTTCCAAGCAGAGAACTGCACCCACATCATCGCGTTTCCCCAATCAATAAAGACACACTCGCATCTCTATGTTTGTGTGCCGTAGTGTGCGCATGTGGGTGCGTCAGAGAGAGAGAGAGAGAGAGAGAGAGCATATACATGTTGACCAACTTCGTAGAGCCCCATTCTTTAGGAATTGTGCCGTTCAGGTAGTTGCGTGTGACATCACTGTTTACAGAGACAGATGAAGACGACGATGATGGCCACGAAGAACAAGAAGAGGATTGATGATAATGGAGAAAGGGAGAAAGGGAGAATAGAGAGTCTTACAAGTTTTGGAGGTAAGGCAATCTGAACAGTCGAGGTGGAAGAGTGCCGGGAAGAGACTGCTTCTTGAGAACTCTGTTTTCCCAATGACAAAATAATTTTGGAGAACGGCTATGTATATCTACATACCAATTGATTCAAAATGGAAATAGCATCGGAATTTCAAAAATACCCCCAAACTCGGAGACAGAGAAAATATGCTAATTATCACTTTAATTGTCAATCATACTTCATTAGCTTAACGTTCATACAAATCACTAGATATATTATCTATTATATCAGAGAATTGTCTAAATCTTAATAATTTTTATATGATTAGAATTAAATGTTAAGTACATAACATATGATGATATATAAAAAAATAATTTTATTATAATTATCACTATAGTATCCAATCATCAAATGTAATACCCCATATATATTCAAGATATTACAATTTTAACATATACATTTTTATCTATTATTAAAAAGTTAATTTATGAGTATGATTTAGATTTAATAAAGTAATACGTGATTCTATTAAAAATAGATATAATTTATTACATGATTAATAATATGATAAAAAAAATAATTACAAAAAATTGAAAATCAATTAATTTACTTAGTGATTAACATCATTATATTATGAATAATATAATATTAGATTTTGAAAATTTAGATAATCATACATAGTGAACAACTGATATTATGTTATTTATTACATAATAAATAATTTAAATATGATAAGATCATTTATTTACCTGTTATTTGATGCCCAAAGTATGTTTAATTTTTATTTCATATTCATGTAAATTACTTTGATATTCCAGTATTTTTTTTTTTAATGTAACAAAACTCAATAATGACATACAATATTTCTTAAAATATAGGAATAAAATAGTTCCATTAGACTATTTAACCTTTTTTCGTTTATAATACAATCGGGATAACACTCATTTTTCGATCATATCATAACGACATGAATTTTTTAGGCATCCTTTTAAGAAAAATGACAGTATAAACCTATTCGTATCCCGAATTGAAATTCTAAGCTTCGAACATAATGGGGTTAGGACCAACCCAGATAAAGTGGGTTGGGAACAGAAATAAACGATATGATTGCTTGAGGATTTTTCTTTAGCCAACTACATTATTTCCCCAATCTTACACTTTATTTATAGTCTTCCTCTTGCATAATCTAAAACTATTATTTGAATAAATGTGTAAGAAAGACGATAAGATTTTATTTATTGAATATAAACATAGTTGGGTAATATTGTCTCTTGAGATTTGTCTAATGAGGTTTTCCTTTCAAATATTCGTTCTTACTTAACTTTAAACATCCATTCAGCCAAAAAAATCTCTAAAAAAATGTGGTCGGTACACCTCGGATAGTTTTCGTTTTTGTAGTTCGATATCCTACCCGTTTTCAATTTCAACATAATTAGTTTCCTTGATTGCAAGCTTTAATCTAAGCCGAGGCAATAGATATAAGTGTTTTTATAAATAAAATTGAGAGAGCTATTACATTGATGTAGTAAAACCAAAGAATTGACTCTATCATGCATGACATGTATTATTTAGTGGAGAGAAATAAAAAATTACAAACGCATAAATTGATGAAGAGAAAAATTGACTATCCCTTTCAATACAATGCAAAACAGATTGATGCTATGTGAAACAATATTTTAAAATCGTATAAATATAGAATAGACTATACTATGCACAATATGTAATGTAATATAGAACATATATACAATTGTTAACATGAATCAACACTATAACGTAGAGAGTAAAATTACTTTGATCTCATTTAACACTATATGAAGCAAAATACAAGATTAGAGTTAAAATGACCAATAGTCTATGACAAATTCATTTTTATCGAAACATGACATATATGGAATTGGGATAAGTTTAATAAAAGTGCTAATTTTTTTCAAATTGATGTAATCAAATACTTCTGTTAATTCTGTATAATGTGGCTAAAGAAACTCTTAAAACACGTGGTACTGATGTGGTGCCCATTAAGTGCTGCACTGTAAAACAAATATAAACTATTAGAAAAAAGGAAAAAAAAAAAAGGTATCAAGTTAAACAAAAATTAAAAACAAGCTTGGCCATGGTTGCTCGATCGGTTTCAAGAAATGAAACCAGACATGTCATAAATTTGATTTTTCTAATAAGATTTCTTTTGTTATGTATTTGAAACTGAGTTGCTGAGGTTGATTACTTCCTAAGGATGATAATACGCGTAAACAGTGAAGAAGGCCTTCATGACGTTAGAAACGGAGAGAGCGAAAGCTTGGTGATCATGGTCAAGTTGGACGAAAGTCAAGCAGCCGCTTAGCTTAATAAAACTATTACTGTTTTCTTTTCAGGTAAATCATTGTTGAATTGAAAGCTTGACAAGAAGTCTCGACATGGTGGAAATTACGAGTGAGCAATGGGTGCGTTTGGTTGGACATTTGGGGAAAGTCATTGGGAAAATGCAAAGGATTTTAGGTTGAAGGGACTTTTCAGAATGCAAATTATTTTTGTTAAATTACAATTTAAAAGTCCATTGTGAAGTACCTTTAAGCAAAATGGTGTTTGGAGGAATTATATTTACAAATGACTTTTGTGATAAAAAAAATTATCAAAAGAAAAATTAAAAAAATTGATCGGCAAGGGCAGGCGGCTGCCGGCAATCAAAATATGTCGCCGGCGGCCGACATATGACTCACAACCTCGGAGACAACTGGGGATGGCTGCTCGGGGTTGAGCAACCCCTGAAGACCACCGGCGAGGGCCGCCCAGGGTCGGGCGACACCCGGCGAGGGCTACCTGGGGTCACGCGACCCCCGGCGAGGGTTGTCGGACGTCAAGCGACCCCGTCGCGACCCAAATATGGGGCAGCGAGGTCATCGGAGGACCACACTACCCCTGGATCTGGATTGTGGTGAGGTCGCGCGACCTCCAGCGACCGTCGTGACCCAGATCTGGGGCGGTGAGGTCGCAGGAGGACCTTGTCACCATCGGATCTAGGTCGCGGTGGGGTCTTGCCGCAACCCACGGCAATTGCCGCGACCCAAACAGGGCGGCAATCGCGCCACTCCCTGGCGACGGTCAGTTGGGCCACCGTGACCATGCCGAGCCATCAACGGCTGCTCACAACTTTGAGCAACACGTCGGCCAATCTCAACGGTGAAGAAGATGAACAATACAATGACGAGGGCAAAACCGGAAAAATCAAAAGTAAGCGAGGATAGTTTTGGAAGAAAATTAAAAAATGAACAGTGCCTCTTGTATGCTAAGAAAGTTGAAAGCCCAAGGCACCCTCATACCTGCCTTGGGCTTTCAGCATTGAGAAGGCCAACTTTGGCCTAATGGAAATTTCAAAGTTATTCCCAAACACCCAATATTTAGCCTAAGGATTCTCGGAAGCCCAAAGACCTTTTGCAAAGCCAATTCCAAAAACACCCCACGTCCCTTTTACTCTTTTTCTTCCCATCTCATTTTTATGTTTTTCCATGCAAAACGAAAAAGAGAAATACTTATGTGACTATCCTTAATCCACCATAAGATTAACCAGTATGTTTTGAATCACAAAATAATAATAATAATAATAATAATAATAATAATAATAATAATAATAATAATAATAATAATAATAATTATTATTATTATTATTATTATAATAAATAAATAAATAAATAAATAAATAATTAAAAATGATTGTGGAGTCAATTCTTTTAATAATTTATGAACTATAACATGCCGTTATTTTCACAATAGCATAATGATTGCTATTTGCAAGCACAACTTATTTGTATGAATAGATTTAACTTATGATCCTTGAATTTCTGGAAAAGTGTTAAAAAAGTCATAGACCTATCCAATTAGTCATAAATCTTTTAATGGTGTCAATTTAATCTTGAACATATTGAATTAGTGTAAATTTAGTCTTAAACGTCCTAACTTATGTCAATTCGGTCTTTCCGATTAATTTTGACCAGATATTACTGACGTAGATGGTGGTCAACTTACGTGGTACCACCAGCGCTTATACGAACAATTTTTAACAATATTTTAATAATATTTTGATTATTTTTTCTTTTTTTCTTTTTTTCTTTTCCTTTCTTCTTCTTCCTTTTACCGAGGGCAAGCCCCAATAAGGGTCAGCCTCGTCGAATCTAGCCTGAGCAAGGACTCCCCTTGTCAAGCGTCGCCCAGGGGAAGGTAATGCTCGACAAGGTCACCCTGGCTTAGGCGAGAGGGTAAAGGCGACGCCCAACAAGGCTGCCTTGGTCTAGGTGAGGACCGGTCTTGCTAGATTTGGCAAGGGGAGCTCACCAGGGTTCGCCCTCACCATTGCTGGTGGATGGCCGGTGGATGGCCGGTGGTTGATCACCGGCGAAAGAAAGAAGAGGAAAGGAGAGAAAAATAATAATAATATATAATTATTATTAAAATATTATTAAAAATTATCCATGTCAGTATCAGTAATGCCATGTAAGTTGGCCAGCATCAACATCAGCACTATCCAGTCAAAATTAACTCGAAGAACTAAATTGGCAAAACATGTAGAACTGAATTTGTACTCGTTAAAAAAAAATTAAAGACTAAATTGGCACATTTAAAAGGTTTAAGACTAAATTAGCACCGGTCAAAAGATTTAGGACTAAATTGGCACCGGTCAAAAGATTTAGGGCTAAATTAGCATAAATACAATATGTTTAAACCTTTACACTTTTCCCTTAAATTTAAATCGCTTTTGCAATTGAAAAGCTAAACTTTGATTTCAATGCCCTTATCCAGTGAATATCCATTTTCTTGTACTCAATACACTTTCGACCCAGAAATTGGCCAATTTGTTTTTTCAATGAAATACTAAAATTGTTCACAACGTCAACTAGTTGACTCAATAAAGAGATAAAAGAATTGGTGCGCAATCGCATGATTGATATCAAAGTCTAGCTAGGAAGCTATGCTCGTAAAGTACATCAACTTGTTCAACCTAAGAAAAATACATTAACTTGAGGTTTTTCCTGCTTATTTATCTGGGAAGAGAGAGAGAGAGAGAGAGAGAGTTACATGCTAATGACATGGCAAACAGTGGTGTTGTCAGCATCGATGACACTACAGTTGCAGGCGACAGCGTCTGTAGTTTTATCAGGCAATTTGACATCACCCCATCCACCAATTGTATTGCATGGATCTACATTGAAATCCCAGTTCGTTTTCCCTACGGTCTTTGCTATTTCTCTCAATGCATCCAATGAAAGAGAAAAGAACCAACAAGTCAAAGGAACAGTATCTAATGCAGAGTAAGCACAAACGAGGCCAAACTCGCGTGTACTTGAGTTTAAATATAATATATATGTATAGCATCTTTCTTTACTTGTGAAAGAAAGCACAGACAACAGACAGATAAAACTCGGTATCCATGCGAGCCAAAAACAAGAGGACAAAAAGGAACAATACGATGAAAGCAATACAAGATCGGTGTTTATTTTGTTCACCTTCGTCGTCAGGCAGAAAAGTGGCGGCACCAGCTAAGTTAATGGCGCACAGAAGGACAAACCCATAGAAGAGGGATTGAACCGTGAAGAGATTCGCCACCATCTCAGTCTCAAGTTCAACCCACAGAGAGACAGAGAGACAGAGAGAGAGTGTTGGAGTTTGTGATCCAATTCTAGAAACTTCAAGATAGATTTAAGCTAGAAAATTTAAGAAAAATTCTAGAAGAATCTACAAGCTACCATCTCTTGTAATTTCTAGAATATTCCATGTTATGTACCTATTGGTAGAGAAGTCTAGAGACTTCCTCCACCTACTTTGGAAGCCTATATAAAGGAGCAAGTGCTCCATGTTTTGTGTAAGGGAGCTAACCATAAAAACCACATCATGCTCCCTCACCAACACCTCCTTCAACTATTGTAAAATTATTTTATCCAACTAATGAAACTATTTCCCATATCCCATGTTCTTTGTCCTTCAATTATCATATCTCATCCCTTGTCCATCCTCTACAAAATATACCATACACTTGCACACGTCGCTAACCAAAAACTATAACTAATACCAAAACCATGCTTCCGCAGCACACACATCCAATATTTTTAACATGGTATCAGAGCCAGACGCACCCAGGTTTGTAACTGAGCCAGGTGTAAAGGATCGTGAAGCCAGAGATAGGCACATCGGATGGTTATGGGCGTTTGTCCTCACCATCCTCAACTAAGAAGGCCAGAGCCCGAGCGAGAGCCAACAGAGCCAGAGCCGGAGCCAGAGCCAGAATTAAAGGCCAGAGCCCGAGCGAGAGCCAAGAGAGCCAGAGCCGGAGCCAGAGCCAAAACTAAAGCCGGAGCCAGAGCCAGAGCCTACGAGAGCCAGAGCCCGAGCCCGAGCTAACAACTACAACTAAATGCATTTTGATGTTCTGAGACGTATGGAACATCGTTGAAGAAAAATATGCATGTTCAAAGGCAAGTGCAAGTGATTCAACAAGAGAATGCAAGGGATCGTGGAATGAAGACGACATAAAAGGCATGGGACAAACTACAAGGAGAATTTCAAGGTACGTTCGAGGATTTATGATACAAGTCCGGAGTATCCCGAAATTGGATCAAGGGGGAGTGTTGGAGTTTGTGATCCAATTCTAGAAACTTCAAGATAGATTTAAGCTAGAAAATTTAAGAAAAATTCTAGAAGAATCTACAAGCTACCATCTCTTGTAATTTCTAGAATATTCCATGTTATGTACCTATTGGTAGAGAAGTCTAGAGACTTCCTCCACCTACTTTGGAAGCCTATATAAAGGAGCAAGTGCTCCATGTTTTGTGTAAGGGAGCTAACCATAAAAACCACATCATGCTCCCTCACCAACACCTCCTTCAACTATTGTAAAATTATTTTATCCAACTAATGAAACTATTTCCCATATCCCATGTTCTTTGTCCTTCAATTATCATATCTCATCCCTTGTCCATCCTCTACAAAATATACCATACACTTGCACACATCACTAATCAAAAACTATCATTCATAACTAAAACCATGCTTCCGCGCACATTTAAATTCTAACAGAGAGACAGGAAGGGAGGGAGGGAGGGAGAGATCTCACTCTCTTTAACCAGAGTCTGGGATTGCAAAACTTGGCTAAGCAAGAGATTAGATGATTGTTAAGAATGTGTGGTTTAACTTCACGGCATGCCTGTATAAAAAGAGGGAGAGTGGACAAAGGCTCACAGTGTTCGTCTATAAGTGGTCAAGATTGAGTGGTTGGAACAAAGACACATTTAGTTGTGAATTCCAACGGCTGAAATTGAGAGAATAAGTCAAGTCTTCCTTAGGATTGATGTTTATCATGTACCTAGCAAAAAATCTTTCTATTCTTATCATTCTTTTCCTCTTGCATTGGTTCTTCCTATGACAATAGTCTTTTCAATGGCTCTAATTTCGCTAGGATCACGGCTCAGCAGCTTTAGGTTATTATACAGTTTATCCATGGTGGAGTCCATATTGAACTTCACTGGGTGATTAACTTGTTCTGACAACAATTACATTCACTTCCTCCGAAAGATCCTTTTTCTTTCCCTCTTTCTATTTACTTCAGTTGTAACCAATTATTCTTTTAATAGTTCAGGGGTATGAATGCGGAAATCCGATTATGTGAAGGCCAATGAAACACCTTGTAAACTCTATGAATTGGTTAAGTTCAATCATTTAGCCACAAGTCCACAATTTACTTCTTTCATGCAATTGGCCACAAGTCCACAATTTACTTCTTTCATGCAATTGGCCACAAGTCCACAATTTACTTCTTTCATGGTCAAAGTCCAACGTCCCACTGAACTCTAAAAAACGGAAATAAAATCGACCACGACTCGTAAAAGAAAGTTCCCGTTTTTTGCATTGCACTATTCCGAACTTGCACGGGAAGTCCAAATTTCGGACTGTCCTTTTCTATTTTCTTTGCTCACCAATTTGATATCAAAGCAAAATGGGATATATCCAATTGGGAATATTCAAACCTCTGCAATTAACAATCAACGTTGGATCGGTTTTGTCTAGTGGGCTTAAACTTGAGACATAATTTTAACAGTCTTCCAAAATTTAGCAGTTTAATTTATTCAGCAAATAAGAATGAACCCAAGTCCTTGTTTCCTGGATTTCCCAACTAAATGGTACGTCTGAGGGGAGCACTAAGCATGCAGATCAGTGATTATTTTGTACATAGTCATCGTTGAAAAAGGCTGAAATTTTCCAATTGCGATATAGTCAAGAGCATGTTCTAGATTTGGTCAAAAATGAACCCGAGCGAGAGGCTTTTGTTACTTTGACGACTGATACTAACATTTGCTTTGACCCAACATGGCTCTTTTATCTCCGTTCCATGTTAGACATATAGACACCAAGCCCAGAAAGACCACGGCTCGTCAAATAAAGTTTAGACTTAGATCAAATAATAATGGTTCCAAGACGATTGAGACGATTTTCGAGCCTATTTGGGACAATTTAGGAAATGTCCCGAGTGCGGTAAGGAATATATAGCATCCCAATGGAATACTTGGACGCTCCACAAACATCCCAAAGATGGGACATTGGCATGGGATGTTAGGAAAAATGTAAGAGTCCATCAACAAAGACACAAACCTCTAAATTTGATATCATGTGAAATTTAATGACTACTACCGATTATTTTAAAAGCTTAAACTGTTTGATGAGTTAGTGATTTATTATTTAAATATTTTAATAGTTGCGAACATCGGTTTTGAACCTCATAAACAACCCATTGCACATATGATATCCATGTATAAAGGATATGAAGAGCCGACTAATTTGAAGGAATGATTACCTTCAATATAGGGGTGTGCATGGTTCGGGCGGGTGGTTCCTAACCTAGAACCGGGAACCGCCCACTAAGGACCGGTTCCGAAAAATTGGAACCGAGATCCACCTATTTGTTGCATGGATCCACCCGGGAACCGGACCGCCAGTCCGGTCCGTTCCCGAGTGGATCCATGGAACCGATCTTAACGTGCAACAATTTTGATTTTCAACATAGAACGACTACATGACATCAAAGCAAACCAAAGAAAGAAAAACCAAATTTAAGTACGTGGAGATGCAGATGGCGGGAGAAGTAAATGCAGCGAATTTACAAATACGGTATGGGCGGTTCCCGAGTATTTTGCACACCCCTAGAAGGGAGTGAGATGAGATCTAAGGTGTCTTTTAGTAATTTTTTAATATTAAAAAGGTTCCGGTCCGATCCAGGTGGGTGGGTGGGTGGATCCGCCCATGAAACCGGGAACTAGACCGGTACTCACCGGTTCCCATATATTGGAACCGGGAACCTGACCGGTTCCCTCAAGAACCGCCGATTCCGGGCGGTTCCGGTCCGGTTCCAGGTGGTCTGGGCGGTTCCCGGGTATTTTGCACACCCCTACTTCAATAGGATACATGTATCTAATTCCTCTCCCTGATGCACCAAGCTTGCTTCATCCGTCAAGTGAACAGCAATGTTAGTCACGAATCCCAAAGGAAAATATTTTTCTTATATGACTAAAAACCAAGCTTGCTTCTCAAATCGAAAAGGTGATTCAGATTCAATCATCAGCCGTGTCTCATACAAGAAAACTTCCTTTCATGACTAAATCATTTTGAGTCTATCAAATCAGCACAAGAAGGATATTTAGTGCGTCCCTTTGTACTCCAACCAGATAAATTAGCATAAGCAAGAAAATCATTGACCATCCGGTGAAGAGTCGCTTGCAATCTGAAATTTTGTTTCATGGAGGCATCAAACGCATCAACCTCCTCCCACAGTAACTCCATTGTCCTCTATCAATGGTCGAAGATAAGTAGCAATGTCATTATCCTATCCCTTTTTCTCACTGCAAATGACCATTTTTGCTAGAATCACGGCTCAGCAGCTTTAGGTTATTATACAGTTTATCCATAGTGGAGTCCATACTCCATGACTCTTGGAAACTCCATTAGGTGATTAACTTATTCGGACAACAATTAGATTCACTTCCTCGAAAATATCTTTTTTCTTTCCCTCTTTCTATTTACTTTAGTTGTAACCAATTATTTCTTTCAATAGTTTAGGGGTACGGATGCGGAAATATGATTATGTGGATGCGGAAATATGATTATGCGGAATGGAGTATCTTTTTCAGCCAGACTCTCGCAAAGCTCTGCGTCCTCTCTGCCCGATAGTGGCCTCCTCTCTCGCCGACGGTGAGTTTCCTTCTTTCCTTCCTAGGATCGATCTTTTTCTTTCTAGACTTGGAATCTGTCTTCGCAATGGACATTGCTACCCATTCCCCACCGGATTGATCAATCATTTCCTCCTTTCAACCCAAAAAACAACAAAAATGAATGAACAAACTGCTTCCCCAATGTCACGCCCCGAACTTCGAGCGCGCGCACATCCCTCGGTGGTCGATATAATTTTGCGACGTTCCCAGGTCTCGTCGCCAACCCTTCATTTTCATTACACATGCGGAAGCAAATTACTAATCCCCTGACCTCAACAAACATGGGATAGAAAAGCAGGACGACAATTTCCAAATCAAAATACACATTCATAAACACCTCAAGCTTATACAAAATGTCTATGTCATAAAGAAATACTGAGTCACCTATGCTCCTGACCCTTCCGCTTCAAGCTCCTGGCTCTTCACACTAGGGACCTGAAAATGGTTATTCAATAACCAGTGAGATATAAATCTTAGCGAGTTCCACCCCTAAGCCCCGGTTAGTACACCAACTCAACTCGGGGTATCTATCCAGAACTACCCCACCACAAGCAACAACCAACGGTCAATTCGCATACAACCTTACCTGGTATGCCATACCCTGCACGTTATAACTCAGCACAATACACGCAATGCACATAGTCATTAGATGATACAGTTCATCAATCACATACGAGTCGCGTCACCAGCGATCTCACCTGGCCATTGCCATACTCTGCACGTTATCGATTCATGCGTGTGTGCCATAAACAATGTGCTTAACTCATACATGACCGGAATCAACAATGCAATGATTCTCATGCGTTATTGCACATTATCACAGTTCAGAAACACAATGCATATACTCAATGCATATTCCAGTTACTAATGACCTACCGGCCATAGCTAACTTTCCAATTGGTGCTCATCTACCTCAACACTCATGCGTGCTCCAGATAATAATGACCTCCCGGCCATGGCTAACTTCCCAGTCAGCACTCATCCGACTCCCGCCGGGCTACCGATAAAAAGATCGGGCTTCGTCCCACCCCGTCGGGCACGGCTATGTCTCGAACTCCCGTTCAGACTGTTTCCCAAAAAGGGACATCGGTCCAGAGTCTACTGCGACCGGCTTCCGACTCCCGTCGGGTATCGCCCCCAAACTCCCGTTCGGTGGCGTTCCAATTCAATCTCGTGAGCACACCACTAAAACTCCATTTTTCTCATGATAACGGTCCACTTCCACGGTCCCTCGGACAATCCATTTTCCCTTCTTTTTGGAAAAACATACAATTCATGCGGATGTTTATGCAATAACACACCCAATCACTTCATAGAATCAACACACATGAATTTTAGACACTTTTCGCATTCTGGATGAACAGTGCACGTGAACATTACTCGGTGAACAGTGTTTCGTGAACAGTATCTAGTGAACAGTACATCGTGAATAGTGTCGCATGAACAGTAAATTTCCAGAATTTAATAAACTATAAATTAAATTCATAAATCATTAAAAGCATTAATTAAAGCAATCATCAATTAATTAAAGCCAAGCATACTTAATTAACCACATAAACCACATTAAGCAAATAAAGCAAGATTAAGCTAGACTAATCTAATTCATCCATCTAACCACCTATCTTAGGGCTAATACAAATTAATTAAATCACTTAAACTGGAATTAAATCTAACTAAACCAACCCTAAGCAAGTTTAGGCACTAATCGAAGGATTAGGAGCTAAACTCACCCGTTAAGCGGGCCGGAAACACCGACGCGGCGGCGACGACGGAGGCGACACTCCGGGACCTCTACCACGACGATCCAAGGCGGTCCCAAGCTCAACACAGCAACCACAGCTCAGACTCCCTCTGAAACTTCTGAAAAATAGCCCTGCCGGAGAAGAAAACAAGTTGAACGGCTTGGCCATGAATAGTAATGGGCTTGGGAATTGGTTGGGCTTGAAATGGCTAAGATTTGGCCCATGGGCTTAGAAGATGAATAGTAGGTTTGGCCCAATTGGCTTATTTTCTTGACTTAGACCCATTAAGCTGGCTGTCCAACTTTGGGCCTAGGGCCCACACTGGCTTGGCCCGGCCCACGACCTCACGGGCTCGCTTCCTCGGTCCGAAAATCCCTTTTTTAATTGCTCGGCTCAACTGGCTCTGTCGACTGCTTGATGTAGCTTCATCCAAAGTCCGTCCCGGACATTCCTGATAATTCGAAGTCCAATCCTAAGTTCTCTTGCCATGTCAATTTCGCCAAATGCCATTTTGGTAACAACTCAGACTGACGGGTGGCTTTGAGGATTCACGCGTGACCGACTCGTGCCAAACCACGTTCAAGACATCTCGACGCATGGATGTCCTTGACTGCATGAAATTACGGAGGATAGATTCTTATTTCAAAGTACACGATTACTGAGGATCGACATAGGGTTGTTCGCGGGTTCGATAACGGTAAACGGAATCACCCGTCGTTCCATTATGTTCTGTCCACGAATCAACTTCTAGTCGTCCTTGAAATCGGCCTGTCTATCTACAGGATCGTCCTCACGTAAGTCTCACGGTCAAGTCGTTTTCCCAGGTCGAGTCCTTTAGTCGCACGAGTTCTGTCCTCATTAGCCTTTCCCCTCAAGGTCAGTATCTCAGGAGTGATCAATTCCGAGTGAGATTAACCAACAATGCATTGACGAAATTCACATTCATTCATCCCTTATAGGGCTCAAATTTCAGGATGTCACACCCAAACCCTAGCTTGTCATCACTCAGATCTATCAGTCAATGATCGTGTAATCTACGAAGCTCCCTTCATTCCCCATAAAACCATCGTCTGAACCAAAATATGTTCATCTTTGGAACCCCATCTTATCGTCAACAAAAACCCTCTTCTCTAGAAAGCCCTGCTGAAGCAATGGAGGGCAACCATGAAAACCAGCTCCGTGTGTTGACCCTCTGTAAACGTATGGGAGATCTCTGGGCTGCAGATGATCTTACGGAGTTGAATAATCACATCCCTGAGGTAAACCAAAAGGTCGATGAGCATCTATTATATGGAAAATTGTTCTCGAAACCAAAAGTTAACTTTCCAACATTCTGGGCTACAATGAAAAAGTCTTGGAAGGTAGAAGAAGTCAGATGTGAGGTGATAGAACAGGGTTTCTTTGTTTTCATATTTAAATCTGAGGTAGATAAGAAGAGAATACTCCAAACAGGCCCTTGGTCTTTTGCCAGTAATCTGTTAATCTTACAAGAAGGAGACCCTACCGTTCCCGAGCATTGTTATGAATTCAACTCCTGCTCGTTCTGGGTGCATTTGATGGGACTTCCAAGGGCTGCAATGTCGGAGAAGTGTATTAGCATGATTGCTGGAAAAATGGGAGAGGTAGAGGCAGTTAGAATTGATGCTCGGAACAACGATTCTCGAAAGATAGGCAAAGCAAAAGTGAGGCTGAATCTAATGCAGCCCCTAAAAACTGGAACAATCATTCACGTGGGAGATCGCAACTAGTGGATTGACTTTAAATACGAGAGACTCCCACATTTTTGCTATTCCTGCGGTTATATAGGCCACTATGCTAACTATTGTCCGACATATCCCTATGAAGAATCTGGACTTCCTCAGGACAAACCAGGCCGCTATGGTTCTTGGTTAAAGGCAGAGGTGAAAACTCTTAGTCCTTGCTGGAATACCTTCTACGGCGACATCGATTTTACCTTAATAGAAGATGAAATGGTTCCCCGAACCCCTGTTATCCCCTCTTGTGATGAATCAAACAGGAAAAGTTCGTGTGATGAGAGTCAAGCCCTTGTGCTTTATCAACCTGTGACACAAACAACACCAGAAGAACTAGATTCAGCAGAGCTTATTGCACAAAAGAAAGGGAAAAGGACACAGCAGCCTTCAGATCTTCTAAAGACATATCAAATACAGGATGCAGGTGTAGCGACTCAGGGGGTAGTGAAACTTGGTCCAACAAAACCAATATCCAAAAAATTGAAACGGTTTGCTCCCTATGAGAAGAGGGTTTCATTGACAACCCTAGTGGATTTGGACCAACTTATGGATACACCCATTCAAGTATGGGAAGGTGAATTGGTAGGGGCTTTGGTGGCTAGCCCTAACAAGCCACCAAAGGAGCCATGAAAGTGTTAAGCCGGAACTGTCAAGGTCTAGGCTCTCCCTTGACAGTCTAGCACCTACGAGCCTTAGTGGCTCATCAGAGACCTAATCTGTTTTTCTTATGGAGACAAAGAATCAATACCAGGTGGTGGAAAATATCAAAAAAAGACTAAGATTTACTTCTATGTTTGTTGTTAACCCTATCGGCATTACGGGAGGACTAGTACTCTTATGGGATGAGTCGGTGCAAATCTCTATTGAGTATAGCTGCCAAGAGATGATCGAAATTTCATGCACAGATGCTGGAAATGGAATTAAAATGAAGATTTCGATGCTGCACGCGTCAACAAATTTCCAAGAAAGAGTCTCTCTTTGGAACTATCTTCGAGCAAGAAATGGAAACACCTCACAACCTTGGCTATGTATAGGAGATTTCAATGAGGTATTATACCATTGGGAGAAGGTGGGTTGAAGATCAGTGGAAAGGTTCCGAATGACAGCGTTTCAAGAGTTTGTTGATTTATGCTCGTTAATAGACATTGAAAGTAAGGGGTGTGCTTTTACGTGGACAAATAATAGGGAAGGCGAGGAATTAGTCAAGAAGAGGCTTGATCGAGCATTTTGCAACCTAGAATGGAGGCTCCTATTTTCTAATGCTAAAGCTTTTGTATATCCAGCAATAGGCTCTGATCATGGTCCTCTAATGCTTTGTTTAAATTCAGTTGTACATAAAAGACAAAAATTGTTCAGATTTGAGCCTTACTGGGTAGATCATCCTGAGTGTGCAGCTGTAGTAGATCAGGCTTGGAAGGTAGTAAATGGGCAGCACCAAAACCTGGTAAGGAAACAAAGCAAGTAACTCAAGATTTGAGAAATTGGAGCAGGAGATCCTTTAGAGATCCTTTAAAAATGCATCAAAACAGATTGATCAGCTCAAAAACCAGCTCATCCAAATAATGAACAGGGCAGACCAGACAAATATGGGAGAGGAATACTATAATTTAACTGAGAAAATTGGCACGTTATGGCGCCAAGAAGAAATGTATTGGGGCATTAGATCCAGAATTAATTGGCTGAAGTGGGGTGATCGGAACTCGAAATTCTTCCATGCAACAACCATTCAGAGGTGACAAAGAAATAAAATCAACATGCTCAAACTTGATGAGAATGTGTGGAGCTGTGAGCCTCGAGTTATCAAACAACACATCACAACCTACTACAAGAATCTATACCAATCTGTGGGGCACCGATACTATCAGCCAGTCTTAGAGCAATGTCCACGCACGGTAACCGAGGAAATGAATGAGGCGCTTATAAGATCAGTCACAAGGGAAGAAGTGCAGCAGGCTGTTTTTCAGATGGGGCCAACTAAAGCCCCAAGACCAGATGGTTTAAGTGGCCTATTCTATCAAAGTCAGTGGCATATCACTCATGAAGACATATTCCAACTTGTAAACTCTTTTTTCAGAGAAGGAACCTTTGATCCAGAACTAAACTTAACCCATATTACACTCATCCCCAAGGTGGCAAACCCGAAAAGCATATCAGAATTCAGGCCCATTAGCTTGTGTAATTTCAGCTATAAAGTTATCACAAAAGTCATGGCGAATAGACTCAAACCTTGGCTCCATCTTATTATTTCTCTTGAACAAAGCGCTTTTGTTAGCAATCGATAGATACAAGATAATATTTTTATAGTCCAAGAAGTCATCCATCAGCTACGAGTTAGAAAAAGGCGAAGAAAAATCCAGGCTGTGCTGAAACTAGATATGCAAAAAGCATACGATAGAGTAGAGTGGGACTTTCTATGTGATTGCATGAAGAAGATGGGTTTCAGTGATAGATGGGTGCAGCTAATCAGATTTTGCATATCCTCAGCCCAATTTCGAATCTTAATCAATGGTGAAGTAGGGGAAACCTTTATTCCATCGAGAGGTATACGACAAGGCGATCCGCTCTCACCTTATATGTTCATACTTTTGGCCAATGTCCTCTCCCACATGGTGCAAAATGCTGTTAGTGATGGTAGCCTAAAAGGTATCAAACTAAACCCTCACTACCCCACTCTTTCCCACTTATTTTTCGCGGATGATGCTATTTTCTTTCTAGATGGAACACTTAGAGAAGCTCAAAACCTTGCAAACTTACTGAATTGCTATTGCTTTGCGACAGGCCAGTCAGTTAATCGTAACAAATCTGGGGTATTCTTCGGGGAAAGCTGTCCACAGGTTTTAAAAAGAAACATAGCATCTGAATTGAGGGTTCATATCTTAGAAAAAACTGGAAAATATTTGGGGATACCATCCGATTGGGGTCCGACAAAAAAACAGATGTTCAATTGGATCATGGCACGGGTGGACAGAAAACTTGAGTGCTGGAAGGAGCAATTAATTTCAAAGGCGGGGAAAGAAGTACTAATAAAAATGGTTGTTCAGGCTCTTCCCCAATATGCCATGAATATATTCAAAATACCCCTGTCCATTTGTCGAGCGATTGAAAGGAAAATTTCAAATTTTTGGTGGAGGAAGAATGCAGTATAGAGAGGTATTCACTGGAAGAGTTGGGATGTCTTAAAGAGGAGAAAGGACCAAGGTGGATTGGGATTTAGAGATTTAATGGAACTTAACAAGGCAATGCTGGGGAAACAAGCCTGGAGACTCCATCAAAATCCAGAGGCCTTATGGAGCAGAATGTTTAAAGGACTCTACTTCCCTAATGGTAGCCTATGGACTGCTACTAAGGGCGCCGCACCATCATGGGGTTGCGAGCCTCCTACTTGGCCGAGATGCTCTTGAACCTGATTTGAAATGGGAGGTTAGGGATGGCAAATCTATAAACTTAAGAGAAGATCGTTGGCTCATGTCAGGCAAAATTGGAGGACCGACGAATCAAAATGACCCGAAGCAAGTTGCAGATATTATTGATCCACACTCGCGTACATGGAAAAATCAACTCATTAATGAGCTTTTTGACAGTAACATCTCAGAGGAGATCCAGCAAACAACACTTAGCATAAACACCAGACCTGACTACTTAATATGGACAGGGCATCACTCGAGGAACTACAAAATCAAACATGGGTACCACAGACTACGAGCAGCAACCAAAACAAACACAGAGAATCAGGCATCATCTTCTTTTCAAGTCCCCAACCGACTATGGAAGGAAATATGGCACCTACATACTAATCCCAGAATCAGGCACTTCATGTGGAGCTTATGTAACGAAGGCCTTCCTACGAGACTCAACCTGTGCCGGAGGAAAATCTTACCTGAGCCTACTTGCCCATTCTATCGCGAGCATCCGGAGTCCTCCAAGCACCTATTTATCCTATGCCAGTGGACAAACGCAATATGGCTGAACTTCAGTGATCAAATCAGCACCTCCCCGACATCAGTTACAAGAATAGATCGGTGGGTATGCAACTACCTCTTCTCCCAAGCAACTCAAGCAAGTCAAAAGGCGACCTTCGCGACCACTCTGTGGTACATATGGAAAGCACGAAATGGCCTGATCTTTCAAGGCCGGAAAATAGAACAAAACAAGATAATCAGTGAAGCTCGCCTAGCTTAGCAACTATTCGAGAAGTGGCAACCACAAAGGACAACGATTACCTCGGAACGATACTCATGGGTACCTCCAAATCCAGGCGCGTAGAAGATTAACGTGGACTGTTCATGGTAGGAGAGCATATTGGAGGGATCCATAGCCGGAATTTGTAGAGGAGCTGATGGGGTGTGTACCGCTGGTTTTGTGCAGAAGATCCGAGCTCAATCGGTTCACATGGCCGAAACCCTAGCTATCCGGCGTTCGCTCGAGTGGTTGAAAGAGAAGAGAACTGATCTGTCAGAACCACTTTCAACTACACGAACTGAAGCTGCTTTCTACGTATCAAGCAACTGCTTCCCTGCTGTTCAGTCTATTCTGGGCCGCACAGAAATTCCATGGGCCTCGCGGCCCTTTGTACTTGACTGCCGACAGCTGCTGGGCCAAATGAAGGATGTCTTCTTGCAGTTTGAACCGCGTGAGTCCAACCGAGCCGCGGACTGGATCACTAAATCACACAATTCCGGTTCCTTGCCGAGTAATTGGGTTACTAATCCCCCGCACGAACTCTTTCTTATCTTATGTGTTGATTTTCCTACTACTTGTATTCCACCTACTTAGTATCAATCAAAGCGTTTTCACTTCGACCAAAAAAAAAAAACTCTATGAATGGGTTAAGTTTAGTCATTTAGCATGTGCAGGTTTTCCAAGATAGACCTGTTAAACGAATAGCTTGAGTCGAAAATAAGCCAATTCAAATATACCCATTTAACTAGTTTTGACTAATTTCTATAAAACGTAAAATTCATACCTAACTTGACTTATATTATTAAAACACTTTGGCTGCATTTGGTTATCCAGATTTCTAACCAAGATAGGACTGATAAGATATGAAATCTATGGGATTTTTGCTATATTATATCAACTGTTTAATGATTGTAATAATAATGTCGGATATATTCACATCATATCTATATTGTTTGGTATAAATGCCTATATGAATCACAAATCTTACAAAAGAAGATAGTAAAAATCTCACAGAATACTCTATTCTATTTTATTTTTATCTTCTTTTTTTATTTTATTTTCCTATCATTTTCATTAATTTCTTTTTATTTCTTTCTTCCCCTTCCATCATTCTCTAATAAAATTTCATTAAATAAAAAATTGTACTAATATACCTAAATTACTAAAACACATAAAATATGTAATAAATATATATGTATATATTGAATGTATATCATAAGATAGAATTAAATTCAAATATATAAATAAAAATAAGATTAAATTAAAAAATAGATTTTTATTTTTTGTTATTTTGAATTTCTTATATTATAATTCAAATACATAAATCATATCAATCTTTATCCTACCTCTTCCATGGCATAATTTTATCCGGTTTATATCCTATTTATATCCGACTTCATCTATCTTGAGCAAGCACTAAATGTAGGATATGATAAATTTTATCATATCCTATATTTTATACTAACCACCAAACGCAACCTTTTATATTTAGCCCAATTTAGGAAACTCATACAATGAGTGAGCATGAAATCGAGTGAGGGCAAGAGATAATGAAGAGGGAGTAATAAAGATGAGTTGGATTTAAGTAAGTTGTATATCCATTTTATGACTTTTTTTAACACTCATATTATGTTTAAACTCATTTATGATCCATTTATTGAATATAATGACCCTACTCATCATATATGGGTTAAAAAATTGGTTTATGACCTATTTTAACAAATTTAATCCTAGATCATAGCTTGTATGCAATTGATAGTATCAGTTATGTTGACTATAAATATTGAAAAAAATTATCTTGTCAAACTTGATACACAAAAAAAAATTCCCAGCAAATGGATGGAATAATAGTCCTAAGTACTTCCTCGAACAATAATTGAGTTGTATGGTCAGGGAATCCGAAACACTTTCCATCAAAGTCTGTCCCATTCATTAATGGTTGCTTGGACATTAGCAAATCTAAGCCTGTATCGATGTTGACAAGGAAGATATTCGAAACAGGTTAATCCAAGTGAACTAGACAAATCTCTTAATTGAGCTGTCCCATTCATTAATGGTTGCTTGGACATTAGCAAATCTAAGCCTGTATCCATGTTGACAAGGAATATATTCGAAACAGGTTAATCAAAGTGAACTAGACAAGTCTCTTAATTGAGCTGTCCCATTCATTAATGGTTGCTTGGACATTAGCAAATCTAAGCCTGTATCCATGTTGACAAGGAATATATTCGAAACAGGTTAATCCAAGTGAACTAGACAAATCTCTTAGTTGAGCTGCTCATAAAAGCTCTTTACGTGTCCAAATATTACTCAAAAGTAATACCAGAAAAATTATATATGTAGATCAGACACGGGCGGAGATGCACGTATCGATGCACAACTTTGTTGTTTTTTTATTATTTTTTCAGCTTCTAAAATGTCAAAATAATTCTTTTACCGTCCCAGTGCAGTTAGAGATTTGGGAAAAGTTAAAATAAAAACCATTCCGAAAATATTCCAATAAACTCTTTTTCTCTAGATGATGTGGTCTACAGAATTAATTACAAAAAAAATAAAAGGATTTCCACACATCGCTTTAGCATGTCATTCATTTTCATAAATCAATTTTTGTTGCGAAAGCAAGCGATCAAATAATATAGCAGAATAAAAAAATAAATCTCATACTAGATTTACATAATTTCGTTATAGTAACCTACGTCTACGTGAAGAGCAGTAATGAATTTTACTATAGATTAAGCAATATAATAGAGATAATAGCCATACTCAAATCATTCAAACACTCTTAATGTTTCTCAAGCCGTAATTATAGCCAATAATTCATGCAATATTTAGCCCCACAAATTATTGTGAAATAATTCTCAATCTCGTGAAGAAATAAACAAATCTTAAACTCATAATATTTAATTTGCTTGAACACTACTACTTTTTTAATATAATTCACGAAAAAATTTACAGAAATAATTCACGCCAAGCGCTAGCTTAGAAATGGCGCTTCAAGAGTTCTCTCTCGACGCAGACGGCACGAAGACCTGCTGCACTCTTCATCAACCATGGCACATCAGGATTCCTCCATCCGAATATTTATATGCATATAAATCTGAGCCCCTTCTTCTTTGTCGACTTCCAGTAGGATTTAATTTCCTTTTTCCTTCTCTCATGCAATTGGCCATTGATATTGCTAGTATGAGTACCTAGAGGGGGGTGAATAGGTATATAAAAGATTTTTCTTCAACAATTGCACAATACTAGACAGTTGATAGATTTGAGACAAACGATAATCAAAAGTAAGACGAGAGAAGAGAAAATTGAACACGCGGTTTATAATGGTTCAGCATATCAAGCTTACGTCCACTCTTTTCACCGACAGCCTATTGGCTAGATTCCACTATGAACAAAAGAGAAGTTACAGCACAGCTTTGCCTTGATTCCACAGTGTAGATGTTCTACCACACCTCCTCAAGATTTCTCACAAATATAGACTCTCTTTTGTATACAAGTATTCGCTCAAAGGAATTGTCTAAACAAAAAAAAGCTTCAGACTTTGGAATTCTTCTATCGCGCACACCTTGAACAACTAAGACCGTCTTCCTTATATACTCCTTTATGCCATCATACCGTTGGCACTTACCAAAGGAATTCCTCCAATCTACCCGTTGGACGGAATCAATTAGGAAGATTGTTCAAGCTATTAAAGGAACGTGTTGATAGCCCATCAATCATGTTCGCCCATACAATCGGGATCTCGGTTTCCATAAGCAGAACCTTCCAATAATATTTAGGCAATCACCGGATCTTCAATTGTCGAGTCAATCTTCGATCAATCAAAAGACTTCGTTATGTCTTTCCAGCCACGAGATCTTCTCCAGTTGATAAGGTTAAATCCTTAACGAAACATCCAATTCTGGATAACCTTTCTTCAACGGATTAGAGACTGTCAATGAGGATAGACTTTGAGTATTGAGTCTGGCTGTCCGGAGGTCTTCAGACTTTAAACAGCAGAGTCTGTAAGCCTTCAGACTAGACTGATGGGAACGTTTTGTCAACTTCAAAACACTTCAAGAAGATTTCACCAACAGCCATGAGTCCACAATTTACTTCTTTCATGGTCAAAGTCCAATGTCCCACTGAACTCTAAAAAATGGAAATAAAATCGACGCGACTCGTAAAGAAAGTTCCCGTATTTTACATTGCAGTAACCCGAACTTGTAGGAGAAGTCCAAATTTCGGACTGTCCTTTTCTATTTTCTTTGCTCACCAATTTGATATCAAAGCAAAATAAGATATATCCAATTCGGAATATTCAAAACCCCACAATTAACAATTAACATCGGATCTTGAGACATAATTTCAACAGTTTTACTAAATTTAGCATGTTTAATTTATTCAGCAAATAAGAATGAACCCAAGTCCTTATTTCCTGGATTTTCCAACTGAACAGTACGTTTGAGGGGAGCACTAAGCATGCAAATCAGTGATTATTTTGTACACAGTCATCATCGAAAAAGGCTGAAATATTGCAATTGCAACATAGTCAAGAGCATGTTCTAGATTTGGTCGAATATGAACCCAAGCGGCGGACGGGGGGGCACGGGGCGTGGGGTTGGGGTTGGTGGGGTTTGCTACTTTGACGATTGATACTCATATTTACTTTGACCCAACATGGCTCTTTTATCTCCGTTCATTGTAGATATATAGACACCAAGCCCAGAAAAACTGCGGCACGTCAAATAAAGTTTTAGACTGAGATCAAATAATAATGGTTCCAAGACGATTGAGACAATTTTCGAGCCTCTTGGGACGGTTTAGGAAATGTCCCCAGCACGGTAGGGCTATACACCATCTCAATGGAATACTTGGACGCTCCACAAACGTCCCAAAGATGGCGGGTGTGTATAGGACGTTAGGAAACATGTAAGAGTCCATCAACGAAGGCACGGACCTCTATTTCGATACCATATAAGATTTGGTGGGATTATTGTCAATTGTTCTAAAAGTTTAAATTATTAGATAAATGCGTTATTTATTAGTTAAATATTCTAACATTTGCAAACATCGGACTTGAACCTCATTAACAACCCTTTAGACATATGATATCCATGTATAAAGGATATGAAGAGACCACCAAATCGAGAGAATGATTGCCGTCAATAAGATGCATGTATATAATTGCCCTAGTGCAGCAAGCTTGCTTCATTGGTCAAGTGAATCGTAATGGTAGTGAAGAATCTGAGAGGAAAATCTTTTTCCTATATGACTAAGAACCAAGCTTGCTTCTCAAAACAAAAAGGGTGACGCAGATTCAATCATTACCTGTATCTCATATAAGAAAACTTCCTTCCATGACTAAACCACTGTGAGTCTTTCAAATCAACACAAAAAGGATACGCAGTGCATGCCTTTGTACTCCAACAAGATAAATTAGCATAAGCAGGAAAATCATTGATTGTCTGGTGAAGAGTCACTCACAATCTGAAACTTTGTTTTGTGGAGGCATTAGGTGCATCAACCTCCTCCCATAGTGACTTCTTCGTCCTCTACCAATGGTAGAAGATAAGTATCAGTGTTGTTACCATGTCCCCTTTTTCTCACCGCAAATGACCATCTTTGCATTTTATTTTATTTTTCCTTTTCTTTTCTTTTTGCTTGTGATTGCTATTAGCAATGATCGACAACCAACATCGCCCATAGGCAAGAATCACGCTCGTCAGCCACAAGTTAGAGTCAGCCTGTAAGAGCCGTGACGCCCTCGCCCAGAGCGAAAATGGCGACGACAAAAAAAAAATTCCTGTCAAAGTGTGAAGAAAGTGATAATGAATATGCCAATCTATGTCTGATGGCACAATCAGACTCAGACTCTGGACCAGACTCAGACAGTGAATTTGAGGTAAGTAATTTTAAAATTCCTGTCAAAGTTTCTAAATACATTGATGAACTATGTTTTAGTCTTAAGACTTCTCTCAAAAGAATTTCCGAACTGAAAAAGGAAAACTCAGCTCTAAAACAAAAGGAAAATGTTTTAGTAGAAAGAGTTAAAAGTCTAGACTTGTTTGTTTCCAATCTTAAAGAAAATGAAGATAATCTTTTAAAAGAAAATGTTTTTTTTTTAAAACAGACTTATCAAATATATCAAAGAAATTTTCAATAGGGTCTGAAAAACTTGAGAAAATTCTTTTAGCACAAAGACCTTACTTCAATAAGTCTGGTCTAGGTATGTCAGAAGAAACAATTCCCTTGATTGATTTTCCTAAAGTAAAAGAAAGAATTAAGAAAAGACTCTCGAGAGAGGTTTACAAAAATCACTTCAAGAAAGTTTTTGTAAAATCTGTTGGTAGAAATGCTCTAAGATGTTCAAAATGCAACAGTCCGGATCACTTTGAAAAAGAGTGTCCTATGGTTTGGAAACCTGTTAAGAAAATATGGGCTAATACTGCTTATGTTACTAACACCAAAGGACCCAAGAAAGTTTGGGTACCAAAGAAAGCTTGAGACTCTTTTTAAATGCAGATCACTGTTAAGAAAAAGGTAAAGTGGTATCTTGACGGTGGATGCTCAAGACACATGACAGAAACTCAAATTGTTTTATAAAGCTTGCTCAAGTAAATGGTGGAAAAGTTTCATTTGGAGGAAACAGCAAAGGGAGTATTGTGGGATTTGGAACTGTGAAAATTGGAAATCTCACAATAAGTAATGTTTCCTTAGTGGAAGGACTCAATTACAATCTTCTCAGCATTAGTCAATTGTGTGATACTGGTTTCAAGATCTTCTTTCAAGAAGGAATATGTTCTGAATCGGTAAAGACTCTACTCGTCTTTCATGGGTCGTAGACATGGAAACATCTATCTTATGGATGTGAAACCAAATGAATCGCAATGTTTTATCTCAATTCAAGACGAAGCAAGCTTATGGCACGAAAGCTTGGTCATGTCAACATGAAGCAATTAGCCAAAATCTCATCAAAGCAGCTTGTTCGAGGACTACCCAAATTACCTTATCAAAAGACTGATCCATGCACTCCATGTATTCTCGGGAAAGCAGGTAAGAAATTCATTTAAGCCAATAAATCATGTCTCTACTAATCATGTACTACAGTTGCTGCATATGGATCTCTTCGGACCAACCAGAACACGAGTATTGGAGGTAAGAAATATTGCCTAGTAATTGTGGACGATTACTCCCGTTTTACTTGGGTATATTTCCTTGCAAGTAAGTCCGAAACCTTCTCGTATTTTGAAAAGTTTGCTAAAAAGGTTCAAAATGAAAAAGGATGCGTTATCTCAAGTATAAGAACAGATCATGAAGGTGAATTTGAAAATCAAGATTTTACAAAATTTTGTGATGAATCTGGCTTTAATCATGTGTTCTCCTCTCCATATACTCCTCAGCAAAATGGAGTTGTGGAAAGAAAGAACAGATCTCTTCAAGAAATGGCTAGAACTCTTTTAATTGAAAGCAAGATTTCTTCACGATTTTGGGCTGAAGCTGTTTCAACAGCATGTTATATCATCAATAGAGTCTTCTTAAGACCTATTCTAGAGAAAACCCCTTATGAGTTGTTCAAAGATAAGAAGCCTATTGTTTCATACTTTCATGTATTCGGTTGCAAATGTTTTATATTGAAAAATGCAAAAGATCGAGTTGGTAAGTTTGAAGAAAGATCGGATGAAGGTATATTCCTTGGATATTCTACATCAAGCAAAGCCTTCAGAGTCTATAACAAAAAGAGCCAGTCTGTGGAGGAGTCAATTAATGTCAAATTTCAAGACTCAACGCAAGATGAATCAAGTCAGACTCATCAAGAAGAGTCTGAACCTGCTCTAGACCTTCCAAAGCTTACAACTCAAGAAGTATCTCAGACTCTGGAAAACCAGCATCGGGATGTTCGTGAAGATCCAAACAAAGAGAGATCATCAACCAGACAAATCAACAAGTAACTGGAAGCATAAGTCTAGTCATCCCAAAGATCTTATAATCGGTGAAATTAATGAAGGAATTCGCACCGGATCCAAAAGGCGAGAAGAGTCTAGTCTTTGTGGCTCTCGTTTCTGAAATTGAACCAAAAAGCATAGAAGAAGCTTTATCGATGAAAGCTGGATTGAAGCTATGCAAGAAGAGCTCGGAGCAGTTCAGCGTTAATGATGTCTGGGAATTGACATCCAAACTAAAAGGTAAAACCGTTATTGGAGCTAAATGGGTGTTCGAAACAAGATGAATGAGAAAGGAAAAGTCGTACGAAACAAAGCAAGACTCGTGACCAAGGGATATATGCAAGAAGAAGGAATAGACTATGATGAGACTTACGCTCCAGTAGCAAGGTTAGAAGCTATTCGACTATTACTTGCGTTTGCTTGTTATAAGAATTTCAGGTTATTCCAAATGGACGTCAAAAGCGCCTTCCTAAATGGATTTATCCAAGAGGAAGTTTATGTGGAACAACCACCGGGGTTTGAAGACCCAAAGAAGCCGGACTCGGTCTTCAAACGAAAAAGGCTTTGTATGGTTTAAAGCAAGCACCTCGAGCTTGGTACAACAGATTAAGTAAGTTTTTAATACAAAATGGTTTTGTCAAAGGTAAAGTAGATACGACTTAATTTATCAAAAAGGAGAACAAAAGTTTCTTACTTGTTCAAATATATGTGGATGACATTATTTTCGGATCTTCTAATGAAAATCTGTGCAAGAAATTTTCTAAGTCTATGCGGGATGAATTTGAAATGAGTATGATGGGAGAGTTAACATTCTTTCTTGGTCTTCAAGTAAAACAATTGAAGGAATGAACTTTTATTTATCAAGAAAAATATGTTAATGATCTTGTCAAAAGGTTTGGACTGGAAAAGTGCAAAAAGACCGACATACTAATGTCAAGTTCTTTGAAGATAGACAAAGATGAAGAAGGGAAGAAAGTTGATCAAAAGCTGTACAGAAGCATCATTGGTTCACTTCTTTATCTTACCGCTTCTAGACGACATTTTGTTGAGTGTTTGCATCTGTGCTAGGTTTCAATCGAGATCCTAGAGAATCCCATCTCGGTGTTGCGAAACGCATCATTAAATACGTTGCTTCATCATCAAGCATCGGTCTTTGGTATCCTAAGAAGGGAGACTTTGATCTTCCGGATATTCGGACGCGAATCTGGCCGGTTGCGAGTTGATAGAAAAAGCACTTTGGGAACCCGCCGGTTGCTTGGAAACGGGGCGGTGTCTTGGTTTTCAAGGAAACAAAGCACCGTGTCCCTTTCCACAACGAAAACAGTATATGTAGCCCTTGGAAGCTACTGTTCGCAAATTCTATGGATAAAACAGCAGCTAAGAGACTTTGAAATTGAAGACTCATGCACGGAGATTAATTGCGACAACACCAGCGCTATCAACCTCACCAAAAATCCAATTCTCCACTCAAGAGCAAAGCATATAGAGATTTGACATCACTTTATTAGAGACCATGTTCAAAATGGAGATGTTTCAATTCAATTTGTTGACTCAAAGAATCAACTCGGCGGATATATTCACAAAGCCTTTGGAGAAAAATCAATTTGAGTCTATACGTTCCAGACTCAACATTTTGAGGTATGAGGATATCAAAGTCTAAAGACTTTCGGACTCGACTTACAAGACTTTATCGAAAGACGTCTTGGTACGTCCGTCGACCGTAAGTCTTTCTCTCTTGAATCTCATCTTGAAAAGGTACGATTGTCGACTATGTGTTTAAATTGTTGCTATATTTAATTGACGTAAATATTGCATCGTTTCATTTTCAAAAAGGAAGTTATTTTTGAAATGGCTATTTTTATGGAAAAAGACAGTTATTTTGAAAAGGCATATTTTTATTTCCTTTATGACGGTTCGTTTATCTCTCTTTTAACCGATCGTGCACTGTCGATTCCTCTTCACTTTTCTCTCAAAAACCCTAGAAAGCATCGATCCTCCATTCCCGTTTGTCTTCTTCGTTTAATCCTAAAAAAGTTGTCATCTTTCCCGGAAAGTCAAGCAAGGAATCTTCCAAAACGAGAAAGATGTCATCTTCAAAAAGTCTTCAAGAATCGCAAGCGGGGGACCACGGCGGATGAGTGAGGGCCTACGCACTTCGATCTTACTGAAGAAGAAGTGACTCTAGAACAGCAAGCGAGCCCACAACATTCTCAGCAGCGTCATTCTCCTCCATCTAGTCCTAAAGGCGTTGATCAACAACAACGGAAGAAATCATCGAGGAAGCGAGACCACGTAAGAGTTCAAAAGCCCGCTTATATTTACCGATTATATTGTGCCTTAAAAGGAATTCGTACTCCTTTAAACTACATTGATGAGTTTCTTAAAGACAAAGGACATGGGAACGAATATATCTTTTTGCGAAAAATGGAAAGTTTGGGAATTGCTTGAAAATGGGTGGCTGAGGAAACCCTTGCAAATATCCCAAGTGATCCTCGTGGGGGGGCCGAATCCTATAGATGGGAATGATGATGACAAATTATACAGTCAATTTCAACCAAAAATGGGTGTTGCGGTTGAAAATCAAGGAAAAATGGGAGATTTGTTCAGATCGAAGGAGCAAAAGGATCTGTACTCGAAATTGCTGAAGCGTGGGGTAATAAACCCTATGAGTGTTGATTTTGATTTTCTGGATGCTGTGAATATGAACTTGAGGGAAAATTCAGTTATCTTCAACTTGAAAAGTTCTGCTCTGAGTCTACAGAGGCATATGCTAAATTAACTGCATATTTATATTCAAATCTAAGCTTTTTAGATGCGAATAGATTCTCTTTCAGCGTTAAAGACCAAGACTATGTTGTGGATATAAATATGCTGGCAGATGTGTTAGAAGTCGAAAGAGGAAGATATCAACCAATAAAAGTTTCCATTGCTCGGGCCACACTTGAACCGGTGAAGGACGGGAGAACGGATGAAAAGATCACCTACTTAAGGATGGGTGCATTCAACATCTTGCTTCACAAGATTGTGATTAATTGCCTCCGACCGAAATCAACTTCCAAGACTGATGTTTCAAGTTCAGAGGCCAAGCTAATGTATGCCATTCTCTTTGGAAAAATGTTTTCTCTCCCTCACACTGTGATGTTTCACATGTATAGAGCAATGATGAAGGACATAGGTCAACTCCCTTACCCAAACCTTGTTACGCAGTTATTCAGACATCTGAATATTCAGCCTCCACAAATCTTTTGTGTTCGACCATGCGATAATATGGTGGTAGGACTGAAAATGGTGACCAAAATGCGTCTGAAGGAACTGAGCAAGGAGTTGGAGAAATTCAAGGAGAAGACTCCGGCAAAATCTCATCAAATCTCTTCTGCAGCTAAAAGAAAAGGGAAGGAGCCCATGGTTGCTCCATCCAAGAGAAGAAGAGCTCTCCTCGTTGAGGATGAAGATGATGAGAAAGACATCACCATCTCTGCATTGGCTTTGAAGAATTTAAGTCGTCTGTTCCACGAAAGAATCGGAACAAATGACGAAAGAAGCGAGAGGAGAAGGAAGAAGAAGAAATAGAAGCTGAAAAAGAAACAGAGGAGGAAAGACCATAAGAAGAAAGAAGGGAAGAAGGAGAACTGAGGAACACTCTTCTCCACCTGTAGGCATGGAAACAGGGGGAGATAAGGAGAAATGAGTGAAGTCTTCATGTCCTGATGCAAGTGAAGGAGTCAGTCGCTCACCAGCAGACCCAGAGGATGTTTATGCATCTCAGTTTCCAGAAGAAGGTCATGAAGTTTCATCGCCAAACCTGCGAGATTATGCTGATCTACCATCGCCGCATTTACTCCATCGAGATCGAGCCGAACCAAGTACTCATACGATAATGGAGCAGATTTTCGCAGAATCATGGATATTCTCTTGGAGATGCGAGGACAAATTTATGCCTTGGGATGCGAAGTTCAAAGAATGAAGGTCAAGCTTCTTCCTGTTCATTGAATGATAAAATGCAAGCCCTCTCTGTTCAAAATCAGGCCAATGCCAAGAGTGAGGAGATTGCACAACTAAAGGAAGACTTTAAAAGGCTGGAAGGCATCGTTCAGTCTATGGAAGATTTCCAGCTTGTCCGCGTTCCCAAGCAATCTTGACTTCATCTCATCCTTTTTAATGATGACAAAAAGGGGGAGAGATACAAGATTTGATCAAAAACTTTTCATTTCATTAATCTTTTAATTGTTTGTTGGATTGTTTTGTGGTTTGAACTCTGTTTGACTTTGTTTTGTGTCTGCATGAGAACTGAACTAGACTTGGACTTGACTGCTTCTATTAACCAATATTGATATCTTATGAATGGCTTCATCATATACTGGACTAACCTATTTTCTATGGTTGCAGATCCTAGTGTTATTATGTTAGCCATTTATCTCTATAAGATATGCATATGTGTTTGAGAAATGTTTTGCAGGTCAAAGATATCCAAATCTGCAGAAAATTTTTGTCACCATCAAAAAGGGGGAGATTGTTGGAGAAATCTTCTTGAAGTGTTTTGAAGTTGACAAAACGTTTCTATCGATCTAGTCGAAGGCTTGTAGACTCTGCTATTTAAAGTCTAAAGACCTCCGGACAGCCGAGACTCAAGACTCAAAGTCTATCCTCATTGACACTCTCTAATCCGTTGAAGAAAGGTTATCCGAACTGGATGTTTCGTTAAGGATTTAACCTTATCAACTGGAGAAGATCTTGTGGCTGGAGAAGACATAACGGAGTCCTTTGATTGATCGAAGATTGACTCAATAATTGAAGATCCGGTGATTGCCTAAATATTATTGGAAGGTTCTCGCTTATGGAAACCGAGATCCTGATTGTATGGGCGAACATGATTGATGGGCTATCAACACGTTCCTTTAATAGCTTGAACAATCTTCCTAATTGATTCCGTCCAACGGGTAGATTGGAAGAATTCATTTGGTAAGTGCAAACGGGTATGATGGCATAAAGGAGTATATAAGGAAGACTGTCTTAGTTGTTCAAGGTGTGCGCGATAGAAGAATTCCAAAGTCTCGAAGCTCCTTTTTGTTTAGACAAATCCTTTGAGCGAATACTTGTATACGAAAGAGAGTCTATATTTGTGAGAAATCTTGAGGAGGTGTAGTAGAACATCTATATTGTGGAATCAAGGCAAAGCTGTGCTGTAACTTCTCTTTTGTTCATAGTGGAATCCAGTCAATAGGCTATCAGTGAAGAAGAGTGGACGTAGGCTTGCTATAAGCCGAACCACTATAAACCGCGTGTTCAATTTTCTCTTCTCTCAGTCTTACTTTGATTATCGTTTCCTTCAACTGTCTAGTATTGTGCAATTGTCGAAGAAAAATCCTTTATATACCTATTCACCCCCCTCTAGGTACTCATACTAGTAATATCAAAAGGAAAGGAAAAAAAATTCATAAAATTTTTAAAAAACTGCAAAAAAAAAAAAAAAAAAAATCCACATAAGCAATTTCAGGTTAAAATTAGCCAAAAGAATTGTAAACTAAAATTATTAAAAAATTTAGGATTGTACCATATTAAAATTTTTATAATTGAATTAACTATAACATGCAATTGATTTATTAAATTTTTTTTGTTGACCCCGGAACCACCGTACAGTCGGCAGCTGGCGACGTAAACCAGGGGGTGCACTAGTGTGGGGGCCCACCTCCCACGGTACTCCACTTTAGTCGTGCAACGGGGACGCGGAGTTTCGAACCCCTCCCCTCCCCTCCCGGATGAAGGGGCAAGGCACGAACCAGTGCGTCCACCGCGGGGTAGGTTATTAATTTATTAGTTTTTGGACAACTGTCCCTTAGAAAAGCTATCTTGTCAAGGTGGTTACACAAAAAGAAAGTTCATTCATGTTGGAATTTATGTTATGAGAACCCCACAAGACTCATTCAAATAATAATAAAGTTTGGTGGAATAGTCTGACGATAGCGTTATGAGAACCCCACAAGACTCACATATTAACACAATATCGCCATCAAATGCAACCGCCATTGTAGTCTCCTTTTCTTCTTTCTTTTGATCTCCATTTCTATCATGGGATTTATCTCTCTTTGACAACCAACATTTTTTTTATTTTACCATAATTGTAATACTTCACATTCTTTGGTGGGGTTTGCTACTTTGACGACTGATACTCATATTTGCTTTGACCCAACATGGCTCTTTTATCTCCGTTCATTGTAGATATATAGACACCAAGCACAGAAACACCACGGCACGTCAAATAAAGTTTAGACTGAGATCAAATAATAATGGTTCCAAGACGATTGAGACGATTTTCGAGCCTCTTGGGACGGTTTAGGAAATGTCCCCAGCACGGTAGGGCTATACACCATCTCAATGGAATACTTGGACGCTCCACAAACGACCCAAAGATGGCGGGTGTGTATAGGACGTTAGGAAACATGTAAGAGTCCATCAACGAAGGCACGGACCTCTACTTCTGATACCATATAAGATTTGGTGGGATTATTGTCAATTGTTCTAAAAGTTTAAATTATTAGATAAATGCGTTATTTATTAGTTAAATATTCTAACCTTTGCAAACATCGGACTTGAACCTCATTAACAACCCTTTAGACATATGATATCCATGTATAAAGGATATGAAGAGACCACTAAATCGAGAGAATGATTGCCGTCAATAAGATGCATGTATATAATTGCCCTAGTGCAGCAAGCTTGCTTCATTGGTCAAGTGAATCGTAATGGTAGTGAAGAATCTGAGAGGAAAATCTTTTTCCTATATGACTAAGAACCAAGCTTGCTTCTCAAAACAAAAAGGGTGACTCAGATTCAATCATTGCCTATATCTCATATAAGAAAACTTCCTTCCATTACTAAACCACTGTGAGTCTTTCAAATCAACATAAAAAGGATACGCAGTGCACGCCTTTGTACTCCAACAAGATAAATTAGCATAAGCAGGAAAATCATTGATTGTCTGGTGAAGAGTCACTCACAATCTGAAACTTTGTTTTGTGGAGGCATTAGGTGCATCAACCTCCTCCCATAGTGACTTCTTCGTCCTCTACCAATGGTAGAAGATAAGTATCAGTGTTGTTACCATGTCCCCTTTTTCTCATCGCAAATGACCATCTTTGCATTTTATTTTATTTTTCCTTTTTTTTTTTCTTTTTTTTGCTTGTGATTGCTATTAGCAATGATCGACAACCAACATCGCCCATAGGCAAGAATCACGCTCGTCGCCACAAGTTAGAGTCAGCCTGTAAGAGCCGTGATGCCCTCGCCCGAGCGAAAATGGCGACGACAAAAAAAAAAAAAAAAAGAAACGAAATGAAGGAAAAGGAAAGGAAAAAAAGGAAAATTTCATAAAATTTAAAAAAAAAATGCAAAAAAAAAAGTCTACATCAGCAATTTCAGGCTAAAATTAGCTAAAAGAACTATATTATAAAAGTATTAAAATGTTTAGGATTGTACTGACCGAATTTAAAACTTTATGATAAAATTAACTATAACATGATATTGATTTATTAATTTTTGGACAACTATCCCTTACAAAAGTTGTCTCGTCAAAGTGGCTACACAAAAAGAAAATTCATACATGTTGGAATTTGAAAGTCACTGACGGTGACGTTACGATAGCCCCACAAGACTCATTCAGTTAATAACAAAGTCGTGCGGTGGTGGAATATTATGCACCTTAGTCTATCCCATTCATTAGTGGTTGCTTTATACATTAGCATATCTAAGTCTCTATCAATGTAAAAAGTGTATCACCCATTTAAGTTCAAATATATGCTAAATACATTACTCCAAGTCAAACTTACATCGCTCTTACTTGAGTTGCTCATAAAAGTTGTCTGACTAGTCAGGGAATAATAATAATGACCTGAATATTAACGCCAAAAAAATTACATATGCAGATCAAACGCGTGTTGAAATACAAATAAAATTCATATTCCCAAATTATGAATAGATTATACGGTAATTTATGTTTAAAAACACTTTTTTTATTACAAAAGTTTGAAGTGTTTAGAATTAAACAAAAGTCAAACTGTGTCGATCATTGGAAATCTGAAGAAAGTTTAAATAAAAATCACTCTGAGCGAGAGGGGTTTTTTACTTGACAGCAGATACATTTCTTTGCTCTGGACTCACATTGCCTCTTTGATCTCCAAGCTCCTCGCACGATGCCATGCAAAAGACTTGTCAACAAATGCAATTAAATTCAACATGCAAGTTTAGGTGACTTTTGAAAGTTCCATATTAACTTAAACGGTGGATTCTAACATGGCTACGTGTGTATGGGACGTTAGAAAACATGTAAGAGTCCATCAATGAAGCCACGGATCTCTAATCCTGATATTATGTAGGATTTTGTGAGGCTGCTACTGATTATTCTAAAAATTTAAACTGTAAAATGAATACGCGATTTATTATTTAAATATTCTAACAATTGCGAACATCGGACTTGAACCTCATTAACAACCTATTACATATATGGTATCCAAGTATAAAGGATATGAAGAGACCACTAAATCAAGGGAATGATTGCCTTCAATAGGATACATATATCTTTGCCCCAGTGCACTAAGCTTGCTTCATCGATCAAGTAAAACGTAATGATAGTAAAGAATCTGAGAGGAAAATCTTTTTCCCATATGACTAAGAACCAAGCTTTCTTTTCAAATTAAAAAGGGCGATTTATATTCAATCATAGCCTATGGTTGACATAAGAAAACTTCTTTCCATGACTAAACCACTTTGAGTCTATCAAATCGGCACAAAAAGGATATGCAGTGCATGCCCTTGTACTCCAACCAAATAAATTAGCATAAGCAGAAAAATCATTGATTGTCTAGTGAAGAGTCACTCACAATTTGAAACTTTGTTTGGTGGAGGCATCAAGCATATCAACCTCCTCCCACAATGACTTCTTCGTCCTCTACCAATGGTGGAAGATAAGTATCGGTGTCGTTACCTTGTCCCTTTTTCTCACCGTAAATGACCATCTTTGCATTTTTTTTTCCTTTTCTTTTCTTTTTTGCTTATGATTGGTCTCAGCAATGATCGGCAACCGACATCGGCCATAGGCAAGGGCCACGCTTGCCAGCCACAAGCGAGGGTTGGCCTATAAGGGCTGTGATGCCCTTGGCCAAATTTGAGCAAAAATGGTGACAAGGGAAAAAATAAATAAATGAGGGAAAAGGAAAGGAAAAAAAAATTCATAAAATTTTTAAAAAACTGCAAAAAAAAAAAATCTACATAAGCAATTTCAGGTTAAAATTAGCCAAAAGAACTGTAAACTAAAATTATTAAAAAATTTAGGATTGTACCATATTAAAATTTTTATAATTGAATTAACTATAACATGCAATTGATTTATTAAATTTTTTTTGTTGACCTCGGAACCACTGTAGAGTCGGCAGCTGGCGACGTAAACCAGGGGGTGCACTAGTGTGGGGGCCCACCTCTCATGGTACTCCACTTTAGTCGTGCAACGGGGACGCGGAGTTTCAAACCCCTCCCCTCCCCTCCCGGATGAAGGGGCAAGGCACGAACCAGTGCGTCCACCGCGGGGTAGGTTATTAATTTATTAGTTTTTGGACAACTGTCCCTTAGAAAAGCTGTCTCGTCAAGGTGGTTACACAAAAAGAAAGTTCATTCATGTTGGAATTTATGTTATGAGAACCCCACAAGACTCATTCAAATAATAATAGAGTTTGGTGGAATAGTCTGACGATAACGTTATGAGAACCCCACAAGACTAACATATTAACACAATATCGCCATCAAATGCAACCGCCATTGTAGTCTCCTTTTCTTCTTTCTTTTGATCTCCATTTCTATCATGGGATTTATCTCTCTTTGACAACCAACATTTTTTTTATTTTACCATAATTGTAATACTTCACATTCTTCATTAGCCTTGATTTGGACCTTTCTCTTTACTTGCCCCAATTATCATTATTATGAAACTTTCTTGATTGACTTCTTACCCTGTTTTCTATGACAAGAGCCTTTGATTTAGAAACATAATTCAAACATTTTTTTTCTTGTTTCTTCATTGAAAAAGCTTTTTTTAACCATACTCATAGAAAGCATATGAAAAGAAGTCAAGTTGTTTAACGCCACAACCAATGTGTCCCAATTATTAGGAAGAGTACCAAGAAATAAACATGATTACAATTCATCACCAAGGTTAATCTTAAGATTTATCAATTGATTTATAACATCTTGAAATTCACTCAAGTGTTCTGATTTGTACTCCATTCCTTATATCTCAAATTTCACCAATCGTTTAATTAGAAGAACTTTATTTTGTGCAGTTCTTCCACAAAGTATCCGCTTTTGTTTCTTAAGCAATATGATGAAACGTACTATCATCAATCAATTGTCAGATAAATCCAACTATTTTCCAATTCATTTGCTCCCACTATTTGTCTTCATCTCTTTTAGCTTCATCACCCTCAATTGGATTAAACAAATTTTTGCAATATGACATATCATCCATCCAAGGCTTCCAAATAGAGTAATTCAAGGCATTTACTTAAACATTATGCTGCTAGTTTCCTCCATTAATAACTAGAATCTTAACTCTAGCTTTGATACCACTTTGTTGGGGAGAACTCAAGACAATAGTTCACCATGAATTAAATACAATCTGGGATCAATTTCTCTCCTAAAGCTAAATTGACCAAAATCAACTTAATCCCAACAACAACCAGCTAATATAACCTCGGAATAAGCAATATAGCGCCAAATCGACAAGGAAATAAAGTCAACAATAACACCAAGGATTTAATATGGAAACCCAATGCAAGAAAAATCACAAACCTTCCAAAAACTTGCACTAATCACTAAGAATAATATAATACACAAAGTACTCTCCTCTAGTACGCGACTAGAGGATAAACATCAATAATACAAACTCATTTTCTCACCACAAAAGTAAATAAACATAAATGAGATTAGAAAACCCTAATCACAATAGGATAATTCATATGTGAATCTCGACGAATAAAAACCATCAACTCATAGTTCTTGATCATATGAACAATATACTCAAATTTAAGCTGATTCTATCGACGTTTAACCTTCGAACGGGGACAATAAAGTTGCAGCCATCTTCTTTCTTCTTTCTCCCCTTTTTCTATGGTGCTCTTGGGTGAGTGGGGCTCACTTTTTCTCCTTTCTCCTCTGGTCTCTTGCACGAAGCAGCCACTCGCTATTTCTTTTTGTTCTTTTTTTATCTGACTTTTCTCTTTTGTTTTGCTTTTATTTTGTTTTATGTTAGCTGGGCCTCACAAGAGGTGGACCCAGCCAACATTGAGAAGCATCCCAAAGGAATACTGGGACGATGTAAACCCCTGACACACCCGGCACATTTGACAAATTGCCCCTAGTTACTCTGGGACGATTATTAGACGTCCCAAATAGGCTCGAAAATTGTCCCAATCTACATGGTTTTCTCGTAGTCTAGAAAAGACTCCATGTAAGCGGCAAGATAACATCCTGAGAATTCATCGTTTGAAGTTGAATTTTCAAAGCTCTCTTAAATTTGCGTGTTGAATATAATTGTGTTCTTCAAAAGGTTAAAACACCGTTGATAACTCGACAATAATCTGATTAGACATGCCTGGAAAATGACGTTTGGCTTAAGTCTTGTGCATGACGTGGTCCATGTAACCATTATTAATTGGTCTAAGTCAAAACTTTATTTCACGTGCCGTGATTTTTCTGCGGTCGGTTTTGCGTTTATAACATGGAATGGAGAAGGCAAAGAGTAGTATCTGCGGTGAAAGTACAAAATCCACCTCGCGCTGGTTCCAAATTCGACCAAATCTAGAACATGCTCCATCGACGACTCCATGACCCGTGCTGTGACTGGAAAATTTCAGCCTTTTTCGACAATGACTATGTAAACAGTTGAAAGTTTCTTTACGTCTCTAGTTACGCGCATAATTTGGCTTTTTTTATAAATAAAAAATTATAAGCACTTGAAACTTTCATTTGCCACAATTTTTTATAATTTTTGAAATATTTGAGTTTAAAAATTATTGGACTTTTTAGAAGCCAAAGCAAAGAAAGTCGCGCATGGACACATGCATCTCCACACGTGTCTGATCTAAATATATTAGTTGTTCTGGTGTTAAATAATTGTTGTTATCTCTGGACCAAGTTAGAAGCAACTCAAGAATGAGCGTTGCATAGTTGACTTGGACAAATCTATCTCGAATAATTCCATGTTGAATGGGTGAAACACTTGTCAACGTGGATAGAGACTTAGATATGCTAATGTACAAGTACCCATTAATGAATGGAATAGACTATGGGGCAAAATATTTCAATTTCCATGACCGTACAATTCAGTTATTGTCTTCCAAACTCTACACATATGATATATACATACATACATACATATATATATATATATATATATATATATATATATTCAATAACCACTTTGATCAGACAATGTTGTCTATTATTAATATTCAACATGAGTCAGGGGCCAAAGAATTGCACTTAACCAATTTGTAGGGTTTGCAAAGTGTTTCATTGGCCTCAATAATCAGGTTTGCATGGCGATACACCTGAAAAATAATAATTTGTTATGACTAAAGTAAAAAGAAAGAGGAGATTAAAGATTTGTCCAAAAAAAAATGAATCTACTTAATTTTCAAACTAATTTCCAAACTACTTAATGAGCTAATGAGGTTTCTAAGAATCGGAATTTGGACTCCACCATTGATAAACTGTATAATAACCTAAATCTGAGATGTTGTCATAGCAAACTCAAAGCAATGGAAAAGACAATTGTAAGTGGAAGAACAAAATTACACAAGAAGAGTTAGACAAAGCTTTACTACAGAATTCTAGATGGAATATCCCTAAATTCGAGGTAGACTTGGGGTCATTACTCTCCTGCTTTCATACATCACTATCGTGCTCTCCCATGTAGAAGTACAAGAGCGAAAAGTCTTTGTCCGCTCTCCTGACTTTCGTACATAAATACATGAAGCTAAGAGCACTCGCTTAACAATCATCTCTCTCTCTCTTGGCCTCGCTTAACAATCATCTCTCTCTCTTGGCCAAGTTTTCTTTACCAAACTCCGGTTAAAGAGCGTGAGAACTCTCTCTCTCTCTCTGGGTTGAGCTCGAGACTGAAATGATGATGATTCTTTTCTCAGTTCAATCTCTCTTCTCTGTGCTCGTCCTTCTCAGTGCTACTTACTTAGCTGCTGCCACCGCCACTCTTCTGCCTTACGATGAAGGTGAGAAAAAAAGAGAGAGAGAGAGAGAAAAGAAAAACACCAATCTTGTATTGCTTTCATCGTAATGTTCTTTTTCCTTCTTCTGTTTTTGGCTCGCACATTTGTTTGTGCTTCCTTTCACGGTAAAGAAAGACGCTATACAAATGTTCAACCTCAAGTACATGCAAAATTGACCTCGCTTGTGCTTATTCTACATGAGATATGGCTGTTCCTTTGACTCGTCGACTTTCTCTTTCAGTGGATGCGTTGAAAGAAATAGCAGCGGTGTTAGGGAAAACGGACTGGAATTTCAATGCAGATCCATGCAGTAAAGAGGGTGGATGGAGTGTCGAGTTAGCTGATTTCAATCTTAGCTATGTCAACTGCAGCTGCAACAAGACAATTTGCCATGTCACCAGCATGTAACTCTCTCTCTCTCTCTCTCTCTCTCTCTCTCTCTCTCTCTCTCTCTCTCTCTCTCTCTCTCTCTCTCTCTCTAAGTAAATAATAAACAGGTAGAACCTCAATTTCTTTTTTTCTTTTTTTTTGTCGAACAAGTACATGTATTTTTACGAGCATGCGCACCGATTTTTTTCTCTTCATAGAGTCAACTAGCTGATGAGGTAAACTGTTTAATAATTTCACTAAAAAAAATTGGCCTATTTTTGAGTCAAAGTGTATTGAGTACAGGGAAATGGAAATTCGTTGGATAAGGGTATTGAAATCAAAGATTGGCTTTTTGATTGCAAAAACTATTGAAATTCAAGGATCATGAGTGTAATTAATCCATATAAGTAAGCTGCGCTTGCAAATACCATTTTTCGTTTCGCATGCAGAAACATAACAAAGGAAGGGGAAGAAAAGGAGTAAAAGAGATGTCGTGACTTGTAATTTCCATCGTATGAAGTTATGTGATCGACTCCTTGTCAAACTTTCAATTCAACAATGATTCTCCTGTAAAGAAAACAGTGGTAGTTCTGTTAGGCTAATTCCCCGCTTGAGTTTCGTCAAACTTGAACATGGTCACCGAGCTTTCACTCTCTTTGTTTTACCGTGATTATGGCCTTCTTCACCGCTTATGCTGCATATTATCATCCTGAAGAAGTTATCAACCTATGCAACTCCGTTTCAACCATATACTAAAGGAAATTTTATTAAACAAATAAAATTCGTGACACGTCTGGTTTCATTTCTTGGAACCGATCGAGCAGCCATGGCCAAGCTCGACGAAGAAGATGGACAATAAACATAATCCCATTCAAGTGATGTAAGCTTGACAAACAAGATGAACAATAAAATTTTCTTATCTCTTTTATTTTATTTTTTTAAAGTATACCCACTTTTGCTTTTTTAATATAAAAAAATCAATTTTTTTTAATAGTGTAGTGCTTGATGGGCACCACATTGGTGCCATGTGTCTCGAGAAAGTAATAAAAAAAAAAAAGCACATAAGCTTTTTCTTTAGCCAAATTAGACTACAAAGGAGGAACTTGATTTCCCCAATTTGATAAATTTTAACAATTGTGATATACTTATTCAAATTTCACATTTGTCATTTTTCACTAAAATTGAATTTGTTATGGGCTATCATTTGTCCATAAATTGACACGATTGTTCAGTTATTTTCTTGTAAGCAAACATAATCACTTATATAATGTTAACTCTAATCTTGTATTTTGCCTCATGTTGTGTTAAATGAGATTGAAGTAATTTTACTCTCTGCATCATAGTATCGATTCATGTTAATAATTTATAGATTGATTCTAAATCACATAACATATTGTGCATAGTATGATCGATTCTATTTTTACACAATTTCGCTATATTGTTTCGCATCAATCTTTTTGCATGTTACTGAAAGGGCAAAAGTCAATTTTTCTCTGTACAATATACATATATGTGTTTATGATTTTCTCTCTCCACTACATAATATATGTCGTGCATGATAGAGTCAATTTCTTTTCCAAAAAAAAAAAAATTACTACTTATTACTTGAGATATTATTTGATAGTGTAGTACTTATAGCCTTGTTAACTTTTTTTCTCTTAAATTTCGTAGAAAAAAGAAGAGACTTCTCTATTAATTACCATTTACATTGAATTCATTATGTAAATATTAACTTTACCAATGGTTGTACAGATAGAAGTATAAAATCATCACAGACAGATATTCAGTCTACATTAAGTATATGCATTTAAATTGACATTCAAGAGATCTTCATAAAAATTTACTTTCTTGAAAAAAAAAGCATAAACTTTTGTTTGGAAAAGAATCCTCTCATTGAAAATTTAATGCATCTAGCTTTTATTATAAAACAAATAGATTCTTCGTCGCTGCCCAAAATTGTTGAGGGCTACAAGTATCATATAGACTCAATTATCTATCTAGAAAGGGAAAATATAAACGAAATATATATATAATCACCAGTTACTTTCTTTTCTTGAAAAATGGACGATGTTGAAAAATGTGATTTGAGAAACTTAAAATTTAACAGAAAGTAATACAATTCTTTCCTATTCTTTTTTAATCAAACTACCAATCATTTCTTTTTCATTTTTAGATATTTAATCAATCATAAAAAATAAAAATAAAAAGTTTAAGATCAGCATACGGCCCAAGGACCTTTAGACTTAGAACCTCGCTACCCAAACCTTGGCCCATGGGAGGGGAGCACAATACCCTAAGGACCAAGCAGTTGGGTTGCAAATCCTGCTCTCGTGGTCCTTCCCTCGAGGACTTGAGTCTCGAGTGCGGGAATTGAGGTCCCGAAGACATAAATTTGGGCTTCTAGGCCAAGATGTGACGCTTTTTCTTTAAGAAAAGAAAAAAAAAAAAGAAATAAGAAAATCCCATTTATGAAAGGAGAGAGAGAGTGTGCACAGGATCGTGATAATGGTACAATGATTTAATTCACTTTTGAGTTAGAATTTCGTCCATCTTAATATCATATGAATCTAATGGACAACACATCTAATGTAGATGTTGACTAATTCTAAGACTCCGTTGGGTTATAATCTATAATAAGGAGAGGAGAAACTTTGATGTGGCACAAAAATCTCACATTTAAAGGAGTTGATTGAGTAGTCAGGTGCTTAATTAGGGTTTAAAAGATATTCTACTTAAATCACAATTAGTCCTTTGCAAAATAACTTTGGAGGCCAGTTGGTCACTATATGGCTTATATGATACGTAGTTGAGCCAAATATTTGAAACATTCTATATAAAAAGAAAACATAAGAATTTAATGCCAGAGTTCCCAATTACAAAGGCCAACCTATTTCATGAGTTAAGCTTCAATAAACGTGGTCTTTTTGAAGGAAAAAAAAAATGGTTTAGCATATTGCTTTATGGTCGTAGATTGAGATTATGGCAACAAACTTAATCCCGTTGCCTTTGTTTTAATTTTTCTGCAAAGTATTGTGTTATCTCTATAATTTCGTCCCCAAAAAGCTATTTTGTCGTACTACTGTAATACCTCTCTCAATTTTATTTATAAAAATACATGTATCTATTACCTCGGTTTAGATTAAAAGTTTGCAATCAAGGAAAATTGACAATGTTGAAAACGGGTACCATATTGAACGACAAAAGCGAAAACTATTCAAGGAGTACCTGTTGCATTTTTTTAAAGAATAACTTCTTCTTTTTCTTTTCTTTTTTTTTTTGCTGAAGGGATGTTTAAATGGAAAACATCATTAGACAAATCTCAAGCAATAATATTACCCAATTATGTGTTTATTCAATTAATAAAATCTCATCGTCTTTCTTATACATTTATTCAAATAATAATTTTAGGTTATGCAAAAAGGAAGAATATAGATAACGTGTAAGATTGGGGAAAAAATAGAGTTGGCTAATAAATCCTCAAGCATTCACGTTGTTTATTTTTGTTCACAATTGACTTTCTCTATAATTATTATTTCAATCATACCATTAATCATGGAATAAATTGTATTTTTTAATAATAAATCACATTTTAATGATTAAATCAAAATCATACTTTTGACCAAAATGCATATATTAATTGTAATATCTTGAGTATATATGGGGTATTACATTATATGATTAGATACTAAATTGATAATTACAATAAAATTATATTTATTTTAGTAAATTATATATCTACTGATTTGTATGAGTGTTAAACTCATGAATTATGATTGAATATTAAAGTAATAATTAGTATATTTTCTTTAACTCTGGTTTTAGGGATAGTTTTAAAATTCCGTTTCCCATTATTACAAATGTCATTCGTGAAAGTAAACATAGTGATAGTATTATAGTTATTTAAACAAAACATTACAATTACATTACAATCTTATTTCATCACTACAACCAAAGGAGTGAGATTATATTTGCCATGTACGAAATGACACTGCTCTAAGTCATGCTTGTTTTTTTTTCCCCATTAGCTATATATGCATTTGCTTTTACAAAACCTTCCTTTCTAGGGGGCAATTCTAAGATTTTTTTTTTTTTTTTTCATTTTGAATCAATTGGTATGTAGATGTATAATGTATATAACCATTCTCCAAGTTATTTTTGTCATGTGAAAACAGAGTACTCAAATCTCAGTCGCTTCCTGGCACTCTCCCGCGACGACTATTCAGATTGCCTTACCTCGAAAAGTTGTAAGCCTCTCTATTCTCCTTTCTCCATTATCCATTCTTCTTCTTCTTCTTCACAAGCATCATCATCATCATCTGTCTTTGTAAACAGTGATGTCACCCGCAACTACCTGAGCGGCACCATTCCTATAGAATGGGGCTTTACGAACCTGGTCCACATGTATGTGCTCTCTCTCTCTCTCTCTCTCTCTCTCTCTCTCTCTCTCTCTCTCTCACGCGTGCGTGCGCACATTACGGCATAGAGATGCAAGTGTATCTTCTATTGACTGGGGGTAATGCGACGATGTGGGTGCAGTTCTCTACACGGAAACCGATTGACTGGTCCAATCCCGAAGGAGCTGGGAAACATATCCACACTTCAGGAATTGTAAGTGATCACTCATCCTGCCTCTCGCATTTGGCTTCTTCGCTGTGTTAAAGTTGATCGATGCTGAGAATATCAACTCTCTTCCGCTCAGAAACGTTGAGATCAATTGGCTTTCTGGACCTCTACCTGCAGAGCTGGGGTCCCTGTCCCAGTTAAAAAAATTGTGAGTCTCTTGATGCAAATTTCCGTGTTAGGCATCGAGTTTTTATTCACTGATGATTTTGTATCTGGTATGGGAATTTTATCCATTGGAGCGATCTGTTGAGAGACTAGCATTCATGTTCAATAGGGTTTTCTTGTTTCAGGCACCTCACGTCAAATAATTTCACTGGGGAACTGCCTCAGAGATTTGCTGAACTGACGGCATTGGAGGAGCTGTTAGTTTCCAGATTCCATAAATTCTGCTTATATATTTAGATTCTTCCATTCTTTTTTCTTCATATGAATCTTGTGGTTTAATGCACTATAGGCGACTCAGTGATAATCAGTTTATCGGAAGGATACCAGATTTTATTCACTACTTGACAAGTCTTTATCAACTGTAAGGCTTAATTCTTCTTCACCTCCTAAGTCGGTCTAAATAGGTATACCCCCAAGATAATACAATCTATGAATTGTATCGTCAGGGTTATTCTAGGAAGTGGATTGCAAGGGCCAATTCCCTCGGGGATCTCACTTTTGGAGAAACTGTCCGACTTGTCAGTATGGAGTTTTGGCAGTTCAATCTAATCTTTCTTTCTTTAAGATGGTATCAATCAAATAAAGTTCCCTATTTGATTTTAATATGCAGGAGAATAAGTGACCTCAATGGACCCGAGTCTCGAGTTCCACAAATTAGCAACACTAGTATTGAGAAACTGTGAGACCGATGCTCCTTCACAGATAGTTTACTTTATGCAAAAGAGCCAAATCATCTTAGCAATGTGACAATATCAGTGCTATTTTCTTATAGGATTCTGAGGAGCTGCAATCTCACAGGAGAGCTACCTGGTTATCTAGCAAACATGACAAACCTAGAAGTATTGTGAGTGGAAAATGGCTTTCCCATGTTCCTATTCCAAGCAGAATAGATAATTTTACCCTTAATGAGTGAAATTTCTACTAGTTTATGATTGACTATTGGTTGCAATTATATTTACGATGGCTTGAAGGTCCCTTACTGACTTCGATGGAGTTTTGATATTTCCTGTTAACAGTGATGAATTGTGAATCATGATGTGACATTTAAGTGTCTGGTGATTGTGGCCTCTACCGTAGAATTTACAGTTTCACGTAGAAGTACATGGACCTTTTCTTTCTTTGTTTTCACTTTTCTAGGAATAGAAACCACAAGAATTCGTACCTTGGTTGTGGTGCCCATTTTGTCTAATTTAATAACTTCAACAGAGGCTTTTAGTGGTTGATCATCTGAAAACTTTCCTTATAGTGGTTTACATTCTTGAATCTCAGCCCCACAATATCTAACTGGAGTTATATGCTTGACTGTAGTATATTTGTCAGCCATAACATTCTTTGTTTGAACGAGAGCATGGCTTCAAATGCATTTTTACAGAAGTCAATTCTTCTTATTCATCTGGTCATCTCTATAAGATTTTATAAATGCTACATTTAACAGTAGTTTTTTGCCATTCTATCATCATCAGCCATCAATGCTTATTCTTTGTTGACTTTTTGAAGAACCGAATTTCTGTGGTTCTGTGTAGCTTATCATATACCCCATTTCCTTTTCTTTAGGTTCGACTAGGTTGTAATTTCTCCATTGATAACTTTATTGGACTGCAAAATCATGCTTTCCTGTTTTTTGAAATCCTCATTTTATTTTTTATTTCATTATTCACTCATGTGGATATTCTACTCTTTTAGCATCCTAGTATTTAGTTGTCATCCCTTTATTCATGAATAAAATGTTATGAAGGAGATCGGTTCAATAAACTATGATTAGCTTTAGCTTTGGTCCTATTAGACAAATGGAATCTGCCAATTTGAACTATAATATATTGCATTGCACGAATTGCATTCAGTTTATTGCCAGAGTAGCATTTCTAGTTTTATAAATTGAAATTTGCAAGTTGCAAATTTGGTTTACAGCAGAATTTTTGTATATGGATAGCATTTGACCAACTTGATGCACATGGATTTTATGCAATGAATGCCTCTGGAAAGGAATGTCTAGTAGAAAGCATAGGCACCAGGCAGTTGACCTGTATGCCTAAACATCTAAACTAGACCTCTAGGTTCATTGATGTTGTTTATGTTTGTTCAATCCTCCAAAGTACACTCAAAGAGTGTCCAGTGGGAGTCCGTTGAAACTATTTTCTCATTATATTTGTCTCCTTTCCATTCAATTGTTTTGCAGGGACCTCAGCTTCAACAAACTTTATGGCAACATCCCTGAGAACTTTAGCAGCCTGGTAAAAGTAGAATATATGTAAGTACTTTGATGCTGGACTTAGGTTTCTTTTTCGTATATTAGATAAGAATCTAAAATCGCAAGTTGTTCCAATGGCCAAGCTATAGGCAAATCTTACTGTAAATTAGTTGAGCTATCAATAGAATTTAGACTATGTCAGCACATCCATTTTCTATTCCTTAAAGTCCTTGTGTCGTGAATGCTTATTATTTCATCCATCCAAATTTTACAATGATTTGGGTTATGAATTTACGTTTATTCTCGACTAATTATTTTGGGGGACTCTAGTATTGGAGCAGGCATAGATCGATGATATTCTGTTGCTTAAAGAGCATAATTCACAAGTTTCAATAGAGTTACTTGTTTGGGTTGGAAGATGTTAAATGGGTCAGTGTCACTTAAATACCTGACAGTTGTATGTGTACGTACTTAAAGTATGTCCTGTGCGCCAGTTTTATGATGTATAGGAGATTAAAGATGGCAAAAGTCCTTAGGCTCTCTATTTGGTTCTTTCCACAACAATGGCCATAGATTGTTTGGTGAGTACAGTTCTTACGTGTTGATTAGAAGGTCTGCAGATAGGAGCTTGATGTCTTGTCCCTGCTCTTAAAAATGACGAGAAAGTGCAGTCCTAAGCTTCTCGGACTTTTTAACAACGGCACAATATTTTCATCTTTCTGCCCAAGAATTGACTGTTTGACATTGGCACATCGTCCATCGTTATTTATTTTTGTCTTGGAAGGACAAGAACATCATTGTGAGGAAATATTTAATAAGCTAGTACGACCGTATCCTTCATTATGTTCAGCTTTGGGTACTAGTGTTATGGTCATTCTTTCGCATGCACTCCCAGTTTTGCAAGGATCAAGTTTTTCCTGTCATTGATTTCCTCTATCTTTCATCTCCAGCTGAAAGTTCTATATTGATATTACGAGTTTAAATGATTTTTTTTTCTACCCACTAGTAATTAAATGCTTTTAATCTGCTAAATAATGTGTTTTTGAGGTATAACTCTATAAGTTTTGAGTTTGACTGCATAAAGTACACGATGAACTGACTCAATCAAATAATCTTATTTAGCTATCTGACTGGAAACCAATTGACTGGAGTAGTCCCTGATTGGATCCTGAAGACAACAAAAAATGTGTAAGCTTCGCTGTTTTGACAAATGTACTTGTTTGATATCAAATTTGCTCCTAGCTCTATCTCGCTAATCTTGCACTGTAGTAAGTAATTGTGCATTCCCATCTTGCATCTTTACAGTTTGTAGCCTATGGAGTTTAATGGAAAAATCATAAGTACCTTTCTACTTGTTTGGATCTGTTTTTTGAAATGTTATAGGCAAGACAAGAGGCTGAATTTTATAGTATTCATGAAAGAATATAAAGCAGATTTTCCTGAAAGTGCCAAGTTGGCCCCACTTTCCCCCCGATACAAAAAGCCCTTCCCAGCCCTAGATCCTTTTCAAACCTCTTGGAATGATAAAACTAACATTTGTAAAATCTTTGCTTCCCATAAATCCTCTTTGAAAATTTGCACAACGCGTCACCCGCACAGTGTGATTAGTTGCTAGCTATTTCTTGATGATAACAATGAACTCTACTACCAAAATAAGTGTGCCTAAGAGATAGTTGATATTATCTTATGGGCGCCAGAATGAAGCTCTTATGAGGGAGGTTAAACTTTTAAAGCGTGGTCTGGATATTTCTTTAATAAGAAGATTCGGCCTAGTAGTCGTTGAATCATAGTTCAATCTTTGCCTCTTTTCCTTATGCATCATGTTCATTATATTGTTACTGCGTAAAAATGCATTTGTGCACTTCAACTAGATCTGAAGTCTCCATTCACTCCAGTTAGTTTTTCTCTGTTACTGTATGACAGTCTTTGGGTTACTGTTAGAATAACAATATATTTTGAGCTCAAATTCTTAAAGAAGTGAACCTCACAACGATATCTAATTACTTTTTTTTTGGCTCAAAATAAACTGTTACTCTCATAGTAACTTGAAGACAGTCAAATAAGCATTTTTTTGAGATGAGATATCTTAAATAAAGATGGAATATTGCTTTCATCATCTTGTGATGTTATCGCCTTTCGACTTGCCTTACCTGTCCATATTTTGCAACTAGTCTGCATTTTTGTACATAATAATCATTTGATGAAATGACTTTTAGTGTTTTTTCAAATTGATGAGATTTTGGAAATGGTTGACTATTTCTCTGTGTAGTGATCTATCATATAACAACTTCGAAGCTACAGGCTCAGGATGTCAGGAAGGATCTGTGTATGTACTACTTCCTTCAGTTTAAGTCCAGGGCTCCCCTCAAATGTGTGGTTACAAGTGACTTATAATCCTGCAAGTGTACAAAATTTTCATTTCTCTACTGAATGTTGATTTTGTCTTTCTCTACAGCAACTTGTTCACAAGCTCGGCCGTTGACAATGTGTATGTTTATGATTAAATTTTTCACCAAGAGATTTGGATTTCCAAGGACCTGCATTTTAATTGTTTATGTATGTAGCATGGAACTTCATTCAGAATGATGATGAATGTGAAATTAAAATCTTTGTTGACTTGCTCAGAACCTCATATCCTGCCACAAGTGGGCTTGCCTCATGTTTGAAAAGTGAGCGTTGTCCAGAAAGTAAGTTGATCCGTTATAACATCCTATCATTATCATCAGATCTTGCTATTGCATCGTTCTCTGTGTATTTTCTCATCAAAACTCTCCTCTGGGCTATTGTGTCTATATTTGATGATAATGCATAATTACTCTAGATATTTTAAAAGCCGCCTCGATGAAATAATTTCTTGCTCATAAACTTGGGAGTTTCTATGTGATCTTTTAATAAGGAAATGCTAGTTTGCTTAGTGCGTCTGGAAAGTCCACTCCGAATTAAGAAAAAGGAAAAAACTTGATTTTTCTCTGTGTCTGTACTCCATCCAGATTTGCATGACCTCTTCATAAATTGCGGTGGGAGGGAAGCAGTAACAAGAGAGAACAACACGTACAGTGCTGATCCAGGGTCGCCTACAGCTGCTTTCAGTTCCTTCACGAATGGAGCTTACTGGGGCTACAGTAGCACCGGCCACTTCCTTGATGACGAAAGCAATACAGATAAATATATAGCTGATAATGCATCCGTACTGTCCATGGACAACGCCCAGCTTTACATGAATGCACGGCTTTCTGCTATATCTCTGACTTATTATGCTTTTTGTCTGAGGGATGGGGCCTACAGTGTACGCCTTCATTTTGCGGAGATAATGTTCACAGGCAATGAAAGTTATAAAAACCTTGGCAGGCGAGCTTTTAATGTTTATATACAGGTATATTTTGGGCATTATGTACTGCTGGTTCTAATATGTAAAGCGTATAAAGCGTTCAATGTGTTAATTGTTGGGTTGTTTTATCTAAATACCTCGTACTTGCAAATCATGATCGTTTCACAACTTGTACATTCTGTTGAGACTGTGTTCAGTGTAAAGACACTCAACTTTAATCAAATTAAATATTATTTCAGGGGAAATTGGTGTGGAAAGATTTCAACATTGCGATTGAAGCAGGTGGAGTTGGAAAGGAGGTCATAAGAAATTTTACTGCAGATGTGACCAAGCGCACTCTGGAGATACGCTTATATTGGGCTGGGAAAGGAACCAATGCTATACCTAAGAAAGAAGCCTATGGTCCTCTTATATCTGCTATCTCCATCTATTCTGGTATGCAGATAGACAGTTCCATGTTTCACTTGGTGCTTCTTTACTAAGGAAGTTACTCATATTCATATTGGAACCAAATACGCATGTTTTGTCTTGCACCAGAAGTCATCAGTAGGCTATTCAGCTACTTGGTTTGGTTGCAAATGTCCACCGTTGGATTCAAGTCATTGGCATCTGTTACAGTTGATCAAATAAATTTCCATAGTAGCTGATTGGGATCTATTATTGTTCTCTTAAGAGCCGAAAATTGGCTATGGTTTGCTTTGTTTTCTCTCTCTCTCTCTGCATGTTTTCTCTGTGTATCTTTAATCCTTCTGTTCAGACTATGAAACAATAACCTTGTTCACTTTTCCGCTATGGATCAACGACCATTGCACTTGCATTATTTTATAGTATAGCCTCGAGAATGAAGAGTAGATTTTTTTTTTTTTTTTTTTTTTGCCTTTGTATTTAGTATTATGTTCCATTGCTCATTAATATGATAGTTTCACTGCAGGCTTTGAACCCCCACAAGAATCGCCCAATCCACCAAATTCAGCCAGCATATCTGCTGGCACAGTGGTCGGGATTGTGGCTGCTATAATTTTTGTAGTTTTTCTTATCTTGGTTATCCTTTGGTGGAGAGGATGTCTTGGAAGTGAAAATGGAACAGCACAAGGTAGTTGCTTACTTGGAGTCTCTGTTATTTAGTTCACATATACCTGTCAAGATATACGAGAATATTATGCACTCTAAATACGTTGTCCCCGTTCCCTATTCTGGTGGGGAGGGGGTTATCACATTTCACCTTTTATAAATCAGCTAGATCACACAGTCGTCCTGTCAAACTGTTGGTGCGTCACTCTTCTTCTTACCTTTTTTGGTGGGGGAAGGGAAATCACAATGCATCATTAATACTGCAACTAGGTTACATGGATCCCCAATAAAACTATTGTTGGATGACATATGTACATCGTCACTCCTCCTCGTCCTCCTTCTTACCTTTTCTGGTGGGGGAAAGGGTAATCACGATGCATCATTAATACACAACTAGGTTAGGTGGATCCCCGGTAAACATTGCATGACATTTCTGCATTCAATTGAAAATTTGATTTGACACTAAAGAAAAATCAAATTATTATTAAGCCATGATACAGCTAAAGTGTCCTAGATCCATTTAATTCACTAAATTTTTATTTGGAAATCCAAAAAAATGGAGGGATAGATAGTCATACGAAGGAATACCTTTTCCGGTGTGGGTGTGTGTGTGAGTGTGTGTGCGGGTGTGTGCGGGGGGGTGTGTGTGTGTGTTGGGTATACTTGGGGGTGGCAATCAAAACCATACATATAGTCCATGTTCCAAGACATCGAAAATAAATGCCGGAACTTAGCATATACAAGACATCAAAACATACAAACCTTCCCTTACTTATCCAAATTCGGCTTTTTCTATGATTTTTCCTTTCCCCCACTACTAAATACCCTGAAGACATTCTCTCTCTCTCTCTCTCTTTCAAAGTACATACTGCCAAACAATGCCAGAGTTTATACAAAATAAATTTCAAAGATGCTAAGATACTATGTACTGAACTTACAAAGACTAACTAGTCATTATAAGGTTTTCTAGTACATTGAGAAGGAATTGCTACGTCTTTGTCAGATAGTGGAGCACATACTTTAGCTGTTTTTTTTTTGTAAAGAAATTTTTTTTTGGTAAAGCACATACTTTAGCTGTTGACTCCTACAAATTCTGAGAAGTTCCAAAACATGGTGCAGATTTGAAGGGTTTAGCATTACAAATTGGTTCATTTACCTTGCGACAGATTAAAGCTGCCACAAACAATTTTGATGCTGCCAATAAGATTGGAGAAGGTGGTTTTGGTCCTGTGTACAAGGTATATAGGAAGATCGCTAAACCAACTTCCCCCAATTCCCAACGGAAAAGATCTATAGAAAGTAGCCTTCAATGTAAACGAATCTTCACATCATGGATCTGATGCCAAAGTTTTTTTTTTTTTGGTCGAATATCTGATGCCAAAGTTCAATTGCAGGGTCTTCTGTCAGATGGCACCACTATAGCAGTGAAGCAACTTTCATCCAAATCCAAGCAAGGAAATCGTGAGTTTGTGACTGAGATTGGGATGATTTCTGCTCTTCAACATCCGCATCTTGTGAAACTCTATGGATGCTGCATTGAAGGAAATCAACTTTTGCTGGTTTACGAGTACATGGAAAATAACAGTCTTGCTCGTGCTTTATTTGGTAATTTGATATCACATTGTTCTTCACTAACTTGAGTTGATGACACGGCAATAAAGTAATTTTGGAAGAGTTCGTTCTATGGCAAAGATCCTCTTCTGTGAAAAAAGGCTTGCGCTCCTCCTTGTTGTTTATATGCTTGACGTGGCAATAAAGTAGTTTTCATGTCTTTTCATACGAATGAAGGTCCCAAAGAATTTCAATTAAAGTTGGATTGGTGGACAAGGCACAAGATATGTGTGGGCATTGCCAGGGGCTTGGCATATCTTCATGAAGAATCAAGGCTAAAGATTGTGCATAGAGACATCAAAGCTACCAATGTTTTACTGGATGAGGATCTCAACCCTAAAATATCAGATTTTGGTTTAGCAAAGCTTGATGATGAGGACAACACACATATTAGCACCAAGATTGCTGGAACTTAGTAAGTGTCTGGCCTTTTGTTCCTATTAACCTAAGTAGGAGCCAGTAACAATATAAAAGCATGGAATAGAAACATTAGTACATCATCCCAAAGCATGGTGCTCAACAAATTTGGCTTAACCACAAAGCTTTATGAGTGTCCCACCACTCTTCACGTTAATTAGGAAAAAATGTAAGTTATTTCACATACTCTACCATTAAGTAATGATACTCTGATAATGACTTATGTATATGTTAATTTGAAAATAATTTTTTATTATAGGTAATAGAGCTGATTCACCCATGTTTCTATTGTATACGCACGAAAAAACATAAATAATGTTCACATGTTTCAAACGTCTGCATTAACACGAGCGAAAAGTCAACTTGTTTTGGAAAAGAATGTGATTGATTAGGAAAAGATAATTGTAAGTTCATTCTACTAACTCCAACATTAATTCAACAAAAAAGAACTATAACATTAACTAATTTCCATTATCTCAGCAAACTCATATAATCTTACAATTTCTGGAAAGTGCATATCCTCCTAAAGATTGAAAATATCCCACGTGCTCTATTTACTACAATAAGACAATTCAAGATAAACATTTTGTGCGGTAATTTAGTGTGCCCTCTAATGCGTTCATCGGACAAAAAGCTTGTAAAATTATTATGATACAATTATGATGCAATACATTTTAACAGTCCATTGATGCATAATTAATTGTTTTATTATGTTTACCCATTGACAACCAACGTAATGCAAAACAATATAATGAACAACTACTGTAAATTAAAATTTTCAATATAAATTATCTATATATGCTCCTTTATATGAAAAAAACAATTTTAGTAAATATGTGTTGCATGACATTAACATAGATGATGCACTTTCAAGTGAATTTCAAAATCATTTTTCGGTCGGACTACCTCTTTTCCAAGTTATAAAGTCATTTATGTAGCTTGATAACTATATAGAACAACAATGGTCTTTTTTTTTTCTTGAAATATTTTTGGTATATTCTATCAGAAAATTTTAGATGCACTTGTCTTTTTCCTCTACTCTTTAGACCATAGCGTCACATTTAGGAATGTCTCTTTCTTTTGAATTTTCGGAATATTTAGTGTGTGCTATTTAAGGCAGTTACCTTGTTGCAAACACAAGCTTTTTTCTTATTGTGCAGTGGATATATGGCACCTGAGTATGCAATGCATGGTTACCTCACCGACAAAGCTGACATCTATAGTTTTGGTGTTGTTGCCTTAGAAGTTGTTAGTGGCCGGAGCAACACTAATTCCCAAAAAAATGAGGAATGCTTTTATCTACTCGATTGGGTAATCAACTCTATCATTTCAATTATGATCGTATCCGTATTTAAATCTCTACTTTTGCCAGTGGAAAATGGATTACGGAAGCGTGAGCATAGTATATAACTCCTCACATGTACTTTTAATGGTTGCAAAGGAGTTTATAGTTACCACCTATTGAAACCTGCTTAAGAATCGTCATGTTGTTGAGTGCAATTTGTCATTTCAAATTAATCCCATTCTTCATATTATGTTGGTCTACACTGAATTTTCATGTAGAATCTTTTTTCGGATTGACCTATTCCTTCAAATTTGGGGTACTTTATATTTGGGGTAGTTCAGTCTTAGTTTTTATGTTTTTATGTTTTTATGCTTGACATTCATACTCCCTATAGTTTCATTAGCGCCAAACAAGTCCTTCGACTACTATTGAGTTTTGGCAATTACTGGTAAATTAAAAATGTTTCATGACCATGTCTTGACCAGAATATCCATATACTTTCGATTGAGATATAACTTTTTTCACATTCATATAATTGAGTCCTTAAGTTAGATTTTGTTTTGCTTTGAGTAAGCAATCATTAGAAAAAACAATCGCTATTAGTCCTCGTTAAATCTGATTGCCGCTTGAGTTGCATGATCAGGTATTTTTTTGTTATACTAGAATTGACAGTAGAAGGCAATAAATGGTGTAAAATATGGAAGGGCGAGTCTACCATTTCATGTAAGGACACCGACAAATAATTTGTGCCAATAAAACTCAATAAGAGCTGGCGAATTTAAAGCAATATTGGTAATTTTTTGGCAACCAGTTAACAATTAGTAAGTGATGTTGGAGTTCCTAACTTTTTTTTTTTTTTTAATTCGGTAAAGAAATCATGTTTGATCTGTACTGACTCATTCGATTCTTTTTATCCATTTATTCCCTATAATGAAGATGAAAACTAGCAGTGCTTATCAACTGCATTTGTCGCGTAATAATCAAGGGACATGAGATATTTCCTTCTTCCTGTTTTATTATTTAGAGCATCTTTTGCAATTGATCAGTACCTGAAGCTTGAAAGGGAAATATCTACACTTTTCATTTCTTTTTCTAGGCACGCTTTTGAAGGAGAGAGGAAATTTAATAGATCTAGTTGATCGGAGGCTCGGTTCTCACTTTGACAAAGAGGAGGCACTGGCATTGATAAAGGTAGCTTTGATGTGTACTAATGCGACTCCAGCACTCAGGCCGCCGATGTCGTCTGTGGTTAGCATGCTTGAAGGCAAGGTTGCTGTTCCGGTGCTGGACTCCGAGGGCGCTATGATGACTGAGGAGCAAATTGAGGCCATGAGGAAGCATTTTAGAGGTGACGAACATCAGGCAATTTGTGAGAATATCACCAAGAGTATGTCCACTGACGGGCCATGGACTGGAACCGCTTCCTCTGCATCCGCTAATGATCTCTATCCAATACACCTGGATAGTGATTACTGGCAGAAGAGAGAGTAAGAAATGGTTTGTTGCGTTCTAAGTAAATTAGTTCTTGAAAGAACTGGGGCTTTAGCTCTTAAATTTCTCTCCTAAGTTTCTCCTTCGCTTACGTTTGAAAATGAAGGTATAGATAATATAAAGAAAACAACAGTGCTATGCAGTGCAGTAATTGGCTATTGTGAACTCATTAGTTGGGAAAGCCTAAAGATAATGGCTTGTGGTTTGATGGTTGTATTCGTGCCATTTCTTTCCATATTGTTATTCAAACAAAGATGATGTTGCAACTTTTTTCTCTTCACACAATAACGATACAGATGGTTGTTACTGCAAGGGAGGGAATCTATTATGGAAGTTCTTCATTTGTTTGAATGGTGAGATGTGCGAAGTGGCACGTTCGTGCTCTGGACGTGTTTTGTTCACGAGCTCGACCCGTTATATATTGGTACTCAAGAATTTGTTTTAGCAAATGCAAATTTTTTCTGTCTTTAGTGTTGATGATGGTTGGCCAACTTCATCTTTCCCATATTTGAGAAATGATGAAAGAGAAACTTGATACTTGCTTGTCTACCCACAAAAAAAAATTATATGGAGAAGCTTGCATGTCTAGTCACTGTTTCTTCCAGACGGTACCTCATCAGCAGACTACTTCCATTCCATCAGTGGTTCTGTATTATGAGTCAATGCTCAAAACGATCTCAGGTTAATGTCAAAAGAATCAAACAAGGAGAAACCAAAACCGAAACCTCAATGGGATCAGTTGCTCACCCTGAGATCTAAGAGGTGGGGGCCAATTCAATTTAAATGTTTCTAATTAGCAAAAGAATAACGCAAGTGCCAAAACTTAGCACGGGACACTTAAGTGCCAAAAGTTACGAGTACTTGTTGACTTTGGCCATTTTATTAAGGGCTTTATCATACCCAAATAAAAATTAATTTTCATTAAATTGCATCACATATAAATAGTAGAATATGATCTTGAGTGAATAAAAACTAAAAAATAAAGTGAGAATTAAGGGGAGAAAAAAGAGGAGCGTGATTCTGCAGTCCAATATAATTATCGATGGAGAAATTACAACATAGTCAAACCGAGAGAAAAAGAAAATGGACTATATGATAAGCCAGAGCAGAACCACAGAAATTCAGTTACTCAAAATGTCAGAGAACAAACTATAACCGTTGCTAGCTGATGATGAGAGAATGGCAAAAAATTGTCGTCAAATGTAGCATTTACAAAATTTTACAGAGATGACCAGATGAATAAGAAGACTTGACTAGTATAGAGATGCTCTTGAAGTCATGATCTCTTTCGAACTAAGAACACTATGGCTGACAACTGTATGACAGTCAAGCATAATACTCTAGTTAGATATTTTGGGGCTGAGATTTGAGAATGTAAACCACTGGAAGGAAGGTTTTCAGACAATCAACCACTAGAAACCTCCATTCCACATCAATGCGCTGAAGAAGTTAAGAAAACAAATCAATGCAAAAGTAAATTAGAGGAAATGGGCACCACAACCGAAGTAAATAAGTCTCCATTCTTGTGGTTTCTATTCCCGGAGAAGTGAAAACAAAGAGAGAAAAGGTCCATATACTTCTGCGTGAAAGTTTATATTCTACGCAGAGGCCACAATCACGAGAAACTCAAATGCCACATCACGATTCACATTTCAGCATTATCAACAGGAAAGATCAAAACACCATTGAAGTCAGTAAGGGAGCTTCAAGCATCTTAAATGGGTTCTTTAACTGCAATCAGTAGTCAACCATGAACTAGTATAAATTTCACTCATTAAGGGTAAAATAATCTATTATGCTTGGAATAGTAAAAGAGGAATGAAAGTAATGTTATCTTTATTCAAGATATCTTAACCTAATTTGTTGAAAGGATAAAGACTAATTGCAGCAAACGGAGACTTTAGAACTAGTTGGAGTGCATAAATGCATTTTTACCCAGTAACAGGACAACAGACACGATGGTAAAAGGCAAATAGGAAAAAATAGAACTGTGATTCAAACGACTCCCAAATCGGATCTTCTTATTAAGAAATATCCAGACCACCATTTAATTGTTAAAACTACCCGATAAAAGCTTCATTTTTACGCCCATGAGATAATATCAACTCCCTCCTAGGTACACACATTTTGGTTGTAGAGTTTCTCAAATACACAAACGTGCCCAAGCAACTAATCATATTGTGCAGGTGATGTGTTAGACAAAAACTTTCAAAGAGGATTCACTGGAAGCAAAAATTTTCCAAATGTTATTTTTATCATTCGAAGAGGTTTGAAAAAGACCTAGAGCTGCAAAGGGCTTTCCTTATAGGAGAAAGTGGGGGCTAACTTGGCACTTCCAAGAAAATCCACTTCATATTCTTTCATGCATACCTCGTCTTACATATAACTTTCCAAAAAACAGATCCCAACAAGGAGAAAGGTAGTTATGATGTCTCCATTTAACTCCGTAGACTACAAAACATATAGATGCAAGATGGGAATGCATAATTGCTTGCTACAGTGCAAGATTAACGAGATCGAGCTAGAAGCAAATTCGGGATTAAACAAGACATTTTTTCAGGCGGCAAAGCTTACACATTTTTTGCTTTCTCCATGATCCATTTAGGGACTGCTCCAGTCAATTGGTTTCCGGTCAAATAGTTAAACAAGATTATTTGATTGAGTCAATTCCTCGTGTACTTTATGCACTCAAACTGAAAAATTATAGTCATGCCTACACATTATTTGGCAGATTAAAGGCATTTAATTATTAGAGGTCTAGGAAAAAATCTGTTAAGTCATGATATCATTATAGAGCTTTCAGCTGGAGATAAAAGATAAAGGAAATCAATCACAGAGGGAAAACTCGATCCTTGCAAAACTTGGAGAGCATGGGTTGCCATGACACTAATACAGAAAACAGAACATAATGAAGGATACTATCATACTAGCTTATTAACTATTTCCTTGCAATAATGTTCTTGTCCTTCTGAGACATTAAATAAATAATGAGGGAAGATGTGCCAATGTCAAACAGTCAATCATTGAGCAAAAAGATGAAAAGATGTGCCACTGTCAAACAGTCCAAGAAGCTTAGGACTACAGTTTCTCATCATTTTCAAGACCAAGGACAAGACATCGAGGTCCTACCTGCAGACCTTCCAGGTAGCACGTACAAACTGCACTTACCAAACAATCTATGGCCATTGTTGTGGAAAGAACCAAACAGAAAGCATAAGGACTTCTGCTATCTTTGATCTCCTATATATCATGAAACTGGCGCACGGGACATGCATTAAGTACATGCACATACAACTGTCAAATATTTAAGTAACACTGATCCATTCATCTCTTCCAAAATATCATCGATCTGTGTCTGCTCCAAGGCTAGAGTCCCACCAAAATAATTAGTTGACAATAATCATATATTCATCTCCCAAATCATTGTAAAATTTCGATGGTGTCAAGACATTAGGCCTTTAAGGGGTACACACTGGCATGCTATCGTGGTCTAAGTTCTATTGATAGCTCAGCTACTTTACAGTAAGAGTTGTGTATACCTTGGCCAATGAAACAAATAGAGAGTTTAGATTCTTATACAAAATACGAAAAAGAAGCTCAGATCCAGGATCAAAGTACTTACATATAATCTACTCCTGCCAGGTTGCTAGAGGAGCTAGGGATTTCGCTACTCAGTTTGTTGAAGCTGAGGTCTCTGCAAAACAATTGGATGGAAAGGAGACAAATATAATCAGAAGGTCGTTTTAGCTAACTTACACTGGACACTCTTTGAATATTCGTTGGAGGATTGTACAAACACAGGCTAGGTCAATGAACCTACAGGTCCAGTTCAAAAGTTTAAACATACAGGTCAACTGCCCGGTACCTATGCTTTCTACTAAACATTCGTTTCCAAAGGCATTCATCGCATAAAATCCTTGTTGATCAAGTTCTTTACACGCCGTAAAATATACAAAAATTCTTCTGTAAATCAAATTTACAACTTGAAATTTCAATATATATAACTAGAAATGCTACTCGGGCACTAAATTCAATGCATAACTTGAAATGCAACATGTTATAGTTCAAATCGAGGGATTCCAGCAATCTAATAGGACCAAAACTAAAGTAAATCATAATGTACTGAACAGATCTCCTTTATAACATTTTATTCATGAATAAAGGGATTACAACTAAATACGAGCGCGATTAGAAAGTAGAATATGATCTTGAGTGAATAAAAACTAGAAAATAAAGCGAGGATTATAAAAAAGGGCAGCATGATTCTGCAGTCCACTATAATTATCGACGGAGAAATTAAAACCTAGTCAAACCTAGAGAAAAGGAAATGGACTATATGATAAGCCACAGCAGAGTCACGGCTGAACCACAGAAATTCAGTTTTTACTCATATGTCGTCACGAATCCGAGGGTGAGAAGACTACTGATATGTTTTGTGCAAAGAAATGTAAGGAGTTGACATGGAAAGGGTGGAGGAAAAATATGGACGCAGCTACACAGAAACATATTTTAAAAAAAAAAAACCCTCAGGATTTAAAGCCCAATTCGATAATAATTGAAGTAGGTCAGAATCAAACTATAAAAGTGGTATTCTCACCTGAGCTGAATGGTTGGCCTGTACATGATTCCAGATCTTTGCCAAGCCAAGGAATGTGCAAGACCCAAACTAAGGATTTATCAGGTCATTGCACCATTGGTGTGACACGTGTACCCCATTTGTTCTGTCATTCACATAAATGTATCATTAACCCCAAAATCAACCACAAAGATAGGAAACAACTACAACCACCGTAAACAGCTCTAATATTCTTCTCGACTTTTTTACCATTACGCACCTTACTAGAGCAGCTGAACCTCATCTCTCCTGGGTATTGACCTCAGCTTGAAGAATTTTGCGACAAACAGGTATGAAAGCACTTATTGTCAGCCCCTCACCAGATACGTAGGTGACTGGCCATTTGGAAATTGCAATTTCAAATCCAAGAATGACTCCACCAGGAGATGGCAGTGACATTAGAATCAGCCACACTAAAATGCATGTGTGCGTGTGCTTGTGCGTGTGCGTGTGTATGTGCGCTCCTGCATATTACCCAATGTACTGGGCATGTTCCATTTAAGCAGGAACACTCCAAAGAATATAACATGTACACCCAACTTCTGAAAACCTAAAAGATCAATGCCAACCTAATTGACCTTTAATCACCAACCAAAAAGGTCCTCATACATATTGAAGGATGAAAACCATAGACTTCCTAAGAGGCAAACCAAACTTTTGGGGCAATACCCATAGTTTAAAAAAGTAATAAACTTAGGATTAAGGCAGACCGTTGACATCAGGAGCCAACTCCGATGCTTTGACCATACAGCGGGACAAAGGAAATGGATCCCATTCTAATAATTGGGGAAAAAAAAAGTCAGATGAAAACAGATAATTAAATAATAAAAGAATTGACTACTTGACAGTAGGGGTGAGCAGCGGTTTAGGGTCGACCCTGGACCGACCCTGGACCGGCCCAACCCTGCCGGTCCTGGTCCGGTTCCCAAGGGGACTGGGTCGGTCCTTGGTCCTGAAATTCCAGGACCAACACTGTCGACGGTTGGTCCTCGGTCCTAAGAGTTTTGGGTCGGTCCAACCCTGGACCAACCCTGTATATTATATTATATTATTTATAATTATTTTATATATTCAAACCTAAGTAAAATGTCTATTATATTATATTATATTGAGATGTTCTATCAATAGTACTACTAATAGTAATTTCAATTTAAAAACTTTTGTTAAGTATTAATTATGTGTCGTTTGTTTTGTTTTCAAGTGTTTAGAAGTTCAAGTGAATTAACAAGATGTGAAGTTATATATTCATGGTTTATATTAAGTATTTTGAACTTTTTATGATTAATTTGTATTTTACTAATGAATTTCAGCTGCACTTTGCTTTTCAATTTGTGTCAAATGGTAGAAGTTTTTGAAGAGTAGAGTAGTACTGCAGTTGCTACGGTGATTTGCTAGTCAAGTGGTGTAAAGCTCATTTTTTGGTTGAGTAGACTCTACATGATCAAATGCTAGTCAAGTGGTGCGAAGCTTATTTTTTGGTTGAGTGGACTCTACATGATCAGGAAAACGCTTTTGCATATGGTGTTATAAATATTAAAGATAGATGATTACAAGAACTTTCCATCTTGTCCCATATCTCGATGAGCAGTTAGCGGATACGAAATTTCTATTATTGTGTCATCTTAAATTTGCTAAATATGTATTGGTATTTTATAGTTTAGTTGCACAATACCGTATTGTTGATGCATGTGTAATTTGAATTTGTAAGTTTGCTTTTTTAGGAAGTATAAAAAATAAGACCAAAAAAATTATCGATCGGTCCCGGGTTGACCCTGGAACCGGACCGAACCCATTGGGTCGGTCCGGTCCTTGGTCCCAGGCTCAATAGGGTCGGTCCTCGGTCCTAAAAATTGAGGACCGACACTGTATGGGTTGGTCCTAGGGTTAGGGGGTGGCCTGGACCAACCCGGACCATGCTCACCCCTACTTGACAGTCGACGGTAGCAGAGAGAAAACATGGCATCCCATGATATGTTGACCTCTGTCAATTTCAAACTATAAACGCTTTAAACGTATACAATGAGAAAAACAGGACATAACTTTCTGCACTTCGAGTTGTACTTGAAAACATCCAAATTGGCAAGATTACATCAGACTACTACCACAGAAAATTTTGAGATACTACTACAAAAGAATTTTATGTTCTTCCTCATTAACTTCTAAGTGGAATATCCTGGATCTGGAAACAGAAAGAAATAATAGCAATAGCAAAAATCAGGGCTCTTATGAAAATATCATAACAAGGCACTAAATTCTCAGGGGTTTACATCATAATGCAGCCAACAATTTTGACTATGAGAGTACTACAATGCAGTCAAACCGCATTTGCATAGCACTTCTTAATCCAACAGCTTCATGAATATACAAGAAAAGTTGCCTCACCAGATAAATATCAGGAAAGACAACTTGACAGACTTTCATTTTAGTTTTGTCAGAAGCATTTGAGCAAATACGGTCAATTCAAAGGCATGTGAAGAAACTTTTCCTTGTTTGTTTCTTTCATATGTTGGGACATGGTAAGCTGCAATAGAGTCCAACTCATACCTTCCTATCATAACCATACCAAAGCAAGAGTCGCTTTGATAAAACGAATGGAAAGGAGTAGCGTAGAATCATGAACAAAAAGTTCTGGTCCGAGCTGTACATGGAAAAGAGATGAACCGTCACTCCCTCATGTGGAACTCCCCTGAAGCCTCCGCTCTCCACAAATCCCCTCGCGCAACGAGAGAACTCTCTACATCACGCGTCTGGCTATCATAAGTCGATGTAATATTCACTGTTCCCTGAATTCAAGTAAGTTTCATGTCTGTGCTAGTGCCTTAAAACATGTAATCTGAGATCTATTCAACACTAAAGAAACAAAGCATTCAGGCTATCGCTACACACAGATACATAAGAATCGCCATGACCATTCGATGGACATGGTTCCTTGCATTACAAAATTCTTAGCACCAGAACAACCCACATAAATTGGAGTTATGAGATTCAGTTACCAGTGTCTTGCCTGGACACAAGCTTAATCCTTAACATCAATCTTCTTACCTTTCCCAATTACGTAAAATTTCTGCAGGTACTCGCGCTAGCTTAACACAATAATCACACGCCCAAACTTGTTCATCCAAAATTAATTACACCATAAAAAACGTCAAATCATATTCATGAAACTCAGAAAAAACTTCTCGGAAAGTCCAATAATTGCTATCATACAACTCTTATTTCTCAAAATGGGGGATGTTAACTACAAGCATCAATAGGAGGTCCGCCACAGTCAAAAGGTTTGAAACAAAAGGCAATAAAGTTTCTAGACAGTCAACCACTAGAAGCCTCCACTGAGGTTAGTAAATTAGACGAAACGGGCACCCCAACCAAGGTAAGGACACGTGTGCTTTCGATTCCCAGAAAAAGTGACAAAAGGTCCATATACTCCCGTGGGAAAGTGTATATTCTAGGGCAGAAGCCATAATCACCAGAAACTTAGGCGCGTTTGGTAACATTTCTGTTTAAAAATTGTTCCATAGAATAGAAATAGAAAAAACTGTTTCTGTTCCGGGGAACAATTTTTGAACAAAAAAACGCATTTGGTAAACTTGTTCCGGGAATAAAAAATAAACAGAAACATGTTTGGTAAATTTGTATAATTTTTTTTTTTAATATTTTTTCTATTTTCTTTCTTATTTTCTTATTTATTTTTCCTTTTTCTTTTTTTTTTTTTTTCTTTTTTTTTTTTTCTTTTTCTTTTTTTTTTTTTTCTTTTGGCCGGTCGCCGGCCTCGCCCATGGCCGGCAACCGGCCAACGGCCTCGCCCGGCCACGGCGAGGCTCGCCGGCCCTCGGCAAGGCCGAGCCTCGTCGTAGGCCGGGCGAGGCTCGGCTCACCTTGGCCGGGCGAGCTCGAGCTCGCCCGGATCCGCCGAGCCCGACCTCGCCCGGCGGCCGAGGCTCGGCCTAGCCGGGCCACCGCCGGCGCCGGGCGAGCTCGGCCTCGTCGGATCCGGGCGAGATCGAGCTCACCCGCCCGACGCGAGGTCGGGCTCGCCTTGGTCGGGCGAGCTCGAGCCCGACCTCGCCCGGCGGCCGGCGAGGCTCGGCCTCACCGGGCCACCGCCGGGAGCCGACTTGGCGACACCGAGCCTCGCCGGCCGGGGGCGAGGTCGAGCTCGCCAAATCTGGGCAAGCTCGCCCAGCCAAGGCGAGCTCGAGCTTCGCCAAGGGTCGGTGACGCTCAGCCTCGCCGGGAGTCGGCGACGCTCCGGCGAGTACGCCGACCCCCAACGGCCAGTCACCGGCCCTGGCCGAGGCCATCGAACCGGCCAAAGAAAAAAGAAAGAAAAAAGAAGAAGAAAAAAGAGAGAAGAAGAAAAGTGTTTCTAAAATTTGTTTCAGAAACAATTTTTTTTTTTGTTTCTTGTTTCTGTTCCAGATGTGTTTCTGAGAACAAAAAAAACAATTTTGGAACAAAAGCGCACCCAAACGCGTTTCTGTTCCTTTTTTGTTCCCAGGAACAAAAAAACAGAAAAGTTGTTTAAAAACAAAAAAAACAAAAAAACACGAAAACAAACACCCCCTTAAATGCCACATCACGATTCACAACTGTTGAAATCAACAGAGAAGAACAAAACACTATTTGAAGTCAGTAAGAGACCTTCAAGCCGTCTTCAATGAGTTCTTTAACTGCAACCAATGGTCTATGAAGGAGCAATCGGTCTGACAGTGTCTTAATATCTTTACAGTTAAGTTGTGGAACTCGGGACTCAGGTCCATCAAGGTCACTTATTCTCCTGCATGGCAAAATCAAATACAGAACCTCATTAGATCGATAGCATTTTAAAGAAAGGAGAGATGAGATTGAAATGCCTAACTTCCATACTGACAAGTCAGATAAATTCTTCAAAAGTGCAATCCCGAAGTGAATCGGCCCTAGCAATCCACTTGATTGAACAGCCTTGATGACACGATTCATAGATTGAATTATCTCGGGGGTATATCTATATAGACCGACTTAAGAGGTGAAGAAGCATTAAGCCTGATAGTCTGTTGAGATATTGTCAACTTCTGAATAAAATCCAGTATCTTCCCCGTGAACTGATTATCACTAAGTCGCCTACAGCGCATTAAACAACAAGATTCATATGAAGAAGAATAGCAAATGTTTGAGGCAGCTCCCCGGTGAAATTATTTGACGTAAAGTGCCTGAAACAAGAAAACCCAATGGTACCACATGGGTTAATAGAACTTGCATGCTGACATCTCAACAGATCAATTGATAAAATTCCCAAGCCGGATACGACATCATCAGCGAATACAAAGTGGATGCCTAAGCCTAACACAGGAATTTGCATCAAGAGACTCACAATTGATGTAACTGGGACAAGTTACCGAGCTCTATAGGAAGAGGTCCAGAAAGCCGAATGATCTCGACGACTCCGAGCAGAATAAGAATGTTAATATCTTCCAGCGGCGGGATGAGTGATCGCTTACGATTTCCAAAGTGTGGATATGGTTGCTGGCTCCGTCGGGATTGGACCAGTCAATCGATTTCCGAGTAGGGAACTGCACCCACATCATCGCGTTTCCCCCCAATCAAATAGAAGATACACTCGCGGTTCACAAGAGGGGAGAGAGAGAGAGGGAGAGAGAACATTACACGTTGAGCAACTTCGTATAGCCCCTTTCTTTAGGAACTGAAGCGCTCAGGTAGTTGCGGGTGACGTCACTGTTTACAAGAGATTGAGAACTCTCTTTTCACGGGACAAAAGGTCTTGCTCTGTTTTTTACTTAAAAAACCTAGGCATCCAGCATAATTAATGAATGGCGCCTGATAAAGGGGATAATAGCATCAGAATTCTCAAAATGCCCCTAATATCAGAGTTAGAGGGACTAGACTAATCATCTCTTTGTTATTCAATCATGATTCTTGAGTTTAACACCCACATAGATCGCTAATATATAACTCATTCTATCATATATTTATCTGTATTTTAATACCACTTTCATGATTATGATTACGTGTTAAGCATATAACATGTGATTATACTGAATAAATATCATTTTCCTAGTTATTATCACTTATTGACAAAAAAAAAAAATAGTAATTATCAATGATGAGTGATACCTCATAAATATATATTATCAAAATGACGTTAAAAATGTTGGCTATATACATCTATCTATATTATCATATTAATTATCGATTCTAAATGATAATATTCTTCGAAAATGAGCTCACGACAGGAAAGGTTTTATTTGAAGCAAATGAATATATAGTTAATGTGAAAAGCATGCCTCGCTCAAAGCACAACCTTGCCATGCATTTGTTTTGAATGACATATGTAATGAGGATAGACCAGCATAAGAATTTTTGTATTATCTCGACAATTAAAGTTAGAGGGAATATAAAAATTATCGCTTTCATATTCAATCATGATTTTGAGTTTAACACTTTGTCAATTGCTCAAAACATTTCGACTTAAAAATCAGCTTTTCCTTACAGAATACTAATACGGTGCAAAGATAATTGGTTTGATGTTTATCGCATTAGCTAGTTGATATCAAAATCTAGTTAGCAATCTATGATCGTAAAATTCATGAAATCGAGAGAGAGACATGTTGCTGACATGGGAAACGGTGGTGTTGTTGAAGTTTCGGCAGGTGACGACAGTGGGAGTTGCATTAATCACGTTGTTGTTGCCCTATCCACACTACACTAGATGATCTGCATTGAAATCGCAGCCCGTTTTCCCTGACATTGCTGCTATCCCTTTCAACGCATCTACCGAAAGAGAAAAGAGCGGAGGAAGTTGGACTGGTGGACAAGGTACAAGATATGCGTGGGTGTTGCGTGGGGCTTGGCATAACTTCATGAAGAATCTAGGTTGAAGATTGTGCATAGAGACATCAAAGCTACTAATGTTTTACTCGATAAGGATCTCAACCATAAAAAATTATATTTTAGTTTAGCAAAACTTGATGAGGAGGACAACACAAATTAGCACAAGATTGCTAGAAGTTAGTAAGTTTCTTACTTTTTGTTTCCGTTTACCCAATTTACTAATTTAGAGCCAATGACAACATAAAAAAAAGGTATAGAAACATTTAGTCTGATTAAGAAAAGTGAGTTGTGTCACGCCCCGATCCTCAGGCACGCACACATCTTTTTCTCTTGGTCGCTTTTATAATACGATATCCCAAGACTATGTATCGTCGACCCTTTCTTATTTTAAGCACATGTGGAAGCAATTATAAATCCCCAGACAATAAATCGATGGAATAGAAAAGCAGGGCCACATTTTCATATTGAAACTTATAACCAAACTTTTAAACAAAACGCAAACCAAAGTACTTCACAATTATTTACAACTTTTTACTTTACTCTAATCATATCAAAACACGATTCCCAAAAGAAGATGGATCTCAATCCATCCGGGTTGTACTCAAGGCCCCTCTTGGTATTTTCTTCTTCCAAAATCCTTCTTCTTAGATTTCACCTCAGAGTTCTCCCACTCAGATTCTTACTCCTCAGCTTCTCATCGGGGTCCTGAAATGATTTCCCCAAACTAGGATGAGACTACGTCTCAGCGAGTTCTACCCCACTAAGCCCGATTAGTAAACCATTATACTATAGGCTGCCTAAACACACACAGGACAAATGATTTACCTTGGCCTCAGATTCCACCTGCATAATAGCACAGTTCAAATAGATACCCAAGCAATCACATCACTGATCGAAGCATCGATCAAATCGACTCAGTCGATTACACATCAACAAGACCAGTCACGGTCATTTCCATTCAATCAAGCAATTCACATCAGATCAAAACAATGATCAATCGACCTAGTCGATTACATGTCAACAATGACCCTTCCCGGCCAATTTAATTCAATCAGTCAATCCATGACAAACAAATCAAATCATAACGATGATTTCATCTATACTTGATAATTAATCTCAATATTCCCATTCAACATTCCCACTCAAATATAGGCTCAAGGCGCTAGAGGTGACCCCAGCACGAAGTCTCGTCATCGTGCGGTACTTAGTCCTTGACCACAAATAACAATAGTATAAGGCGCTAGAGGTAACTCACACGAAGTCTCGCTATCGTGTAGTACTTAGTCCTTCACTACAAAAGCAATAGTATAAGGCACTAGAGGTGACTCACACGAAATCTCGCTATCGTGCAGTACTTAGTCATTCACTACAAAAGCAATAGTATAAGGCGCTAGAGGTAACTCACACGAAATCTCGCTATCGTGCAGTACTTAGTCCTTCACTACAAAAGCAATAGTATAAGGCGCTAGAGGTAACTCACATGAGACGTAGCACTTAGCCCTTCACTATGCATTACAATACTGCAAGGCGCTAGAGGTAATTCCCATGCGGCTCAGGTCGCCATGTAATACTTAGTCATTGGCTACAATAAGCAATGGTATAAGGCGCTAGAGGTAACTCACACGAAGCCTTCTACTTGTGTAGTACTTAGTCCTTTACCTACTCATGATCCATTGGCTTCCCTTAACACAACACACATCACATCCAGTTCCAATAATCATCTTGCTTCAACGATAAACCAACACACGATTAATCCCTCACGACCCAATGACATTACCTTGCATTTAAATTCCTCAATTCAAATAATGTCGTGGCCTAAGTTTTTGTATTAAAAATACCCGATAACATATCGTGCGTAAGCACACGGCTGGTCTTAGCCAAAATATAATATTTTCCTTTCCATAACTCCCACATTTTTTGTAGTCCGCTCAAATAGATTTGGCATTATCAACCGATGCCTGGTTATTTTTCAATTAATAACCAATGGTTTTCCAATTAAAGAATAATTCCCATCCTTCGAAATAATTCAATTCAACACAAAATAAAGCTCCATTAAATAAACGGACTTCACCACGACGATTGCCACGAAATTTCGGTCGTCAACTAACCCAACTTTAATTTCCGAAAAATAAATAAATAATTAATTGATTTCGAAAATTAATAATTAATTGCCATAAATCCAATTTAGCTCAAATTAAAGCCCAATTGAATAAACGGGCTGCACCACGATCATCAGCATAAAAATTCGGCCACTAGCCATCAAAGTTGAATTTCCGGAAAATAAATAAATAAATAATTAATTTTAAAAAATAATATTTAAATACAAGAAATTCAATTTAGCTTAAAATAAAACCTGATTAAATAAATGGACTTTGCCACGGTCATTAGCATAACATTCCGGTCACTGGCCATCACTATTGAATTTTCGGAAAATAATTAATTAATTAATTTAATTCCGAAAATTAATATTTAAATACCAAAAATTCCACTTAGGCCCGAAAAGCCTAATTGGAGCCCACTAAGGGTCGGAAAAAATCCCGAGGCATTTCCAATAATTAGTAGACCACGTCTACTTATTAATTGCGCAATCAATTTATTTAAATCGCATCACAATTGACTAATAATTGCTAATTTATTCTAATCTAACAACCTAAACATAATTAATTAAAACTAAACCAACATTAAGCATAATTAGCCAACTAATCCGGGATTAGTGAGATTAATCACCAAATAGCACACAAATCGGATCAATCCGACGGGGCGACGCGATGAACAATTCTTCCCAAAGCGACTCACGGATCCGGGGTCCGGAAACGGCCCAAAACGGCCTTGAACAGGGCTGGAAACCCATTTTTCCTGTGACATCCCGATTTTTCCGATTCTATTTTCAATAAATTGAGACGGGCATTTCGTTGGCACGCATATAGTTCTTTTCCCTGAGTTGGCACTCATGTGGAAACTAGTCATCGGGTGAAGGCTGTTAAGAGTTTAATGCATCGACTCGAGAATTTGACCGTGGAAGCGACCTTTCGACCGAGCTAGTCTGCAGGTTCATTACGACACAATTAAAATCGATTAAAGATTGGAGATAGGTCGACTCGACAGAGGCATGTGATCGTGTGTGGGTGATTCCACCGGATCGCACAATTCTTGTCGATTGGCACCTGACCGACTTTTCTATCGATTGGAGTACCCTGTGTTCGTATTTGAAACCTCGAGATTACCTCGACAACCGAAAGTCGCAAATGTTTCAAAGATGTACATTGTGGCTTGAGATGATCAACCACGAGGTCAAATGCATAAAAATCTCTAAAAGCTACCCTAGGTTGGGCGCGCCCAGTATCGTGCCAAAGTGAAATTAACCGTGGAATTGAGATCGAATCGAAATTGGAGTCTGGGTGTGTCACAAATCATTTCAAGATCATTGAATCATCTTTGGAAGATTTTTCATGCAAGTCGAGCTTTTTTAGCAAAATAATCAAGAAATTGTTAATTTGGCTCGAGAAATTAGTAGGCCCGCTTTTGGTCGTACTTTTGGGACTTAAGTTGGTTATGGACAAGTGAAGATGTGAATTGAAGTGTGGTGACATTGGATTAATTTTATGACTTCATTTAGTTCAATTGGAAGAGAATTGATGAGAATTGAAGAAAGTGAATGTCTGAGAATGGGCGGAAAATGGAATTGAGCCAACCCAGGTTGTGGGAGTTTTGAGTGAGTGGAGTATGACATCATGAATGATGTCATGGTGGGCCATTTTGTGGGATTAAAGAAAAAGAAAAAGAAAAGGGAATGGTCCCATCTCTCTCTCTCCTCCTTCTCTCTTCTTCCTCTCTCCCGTGCGATTCCTCCATGGAAGTTTTCTTCTTCTTCCTCGGACGCCCAGCAGCAAGCTCGAGCAGCCATGGCCGTCGTGCACCGCCAGCCGGAGCTCCTCGCCGTCGCAGCTTGCCGCCGTTTGGTCCCTCCGCCCCGCTCCGCCCAGCTCGCGCCAGCAGCCACCGTTGTCGTCCTCACTTGTCTTCGCCTCCGGGAGGTTGTTCGGCCAGCCAAGGCCGCGAATCGGCCGCCGTGAGCCACCGTGCGGCCCCGCCTTAGCCCGCCGGAGCTTCACCTTGCCTCCGCCGCCCTTGGCCGCCCGAACCGGCACCGGATCTGCTCCCTCTCGGCCCCGATCAGCAACCCAGAAAATGGGTATGACAGCCCATGTTTGGCTCGTTTTGGCCGCCTTCCCGAGCCCGGATGCTCGGCCCGCTTTGAGGAAAGTCGATCCTCGCGTCGTCCTCGTCGTTTTGGTCCGCTCGGTTCGCTAATCCGGTGAGTTTAACTCACTAAACCTCGCTTAGAGGGTTAATGATGCTTTAGGTGTGTTTAGTTTATGTTAAGTGTTATTAGGTGGTTAGTTTAATTTATTTAAGTGTAGATTATATTAATGTGCTTGATTAACTTAAATTGTGTTTAATTTAAAGTTAAGTGGGTGTTTATATTAATATAAACATTGATGTGACATAAATGAATTTACTTTTGATTTATTTAAATATCCCGAAATCATTAAATAATTTAATAATATATTATTATTCGAAATTATTAAAATATTATTATTTAATTATTTTCGGAATAAATTTAATTATTTATTAAATTCCGAAAATTTTGGTCGGGACCCTAAATTCTCAGAATTTCGTCCGGTCGCTACTACAGACATTCGGATTTTGAAATTGATGATTGGATATTATAAATTGAGTGTGGATTTCGAAAACTATGGATATTATTATTTAATTATTTTCGGAATAAATTTAATTATTTATTAAATTCCGAAAATTTTCATTGGGACCTTATTTGCTCGAGAATTTCGTGCCGATCGTTCTTTGTGCATTTAGAATTTGAAATTGATGATTGGTTGTGATGAATTGAGTGTGATTGTGATTTATAGGGGTTCTTTATGAAATTCTAATTGTGGAAATTGATGGGCGATTGGCCGTGATATGCCACCTATTAGAGGTCACGCCCGATGGGGCCGTTATATGCCACCTGATAAAGGTCGCGCCCGATGGGGCCGTTATATGCCACCTACTAGAGGTCGCGCCCAATGGGGCCGTTATATGCCACCTACTAGAGGTCGCGCCCGATGGGGCCGTTATATGCCACCTACTAGAGGTCGCGCCCGATGGGGCCGTTATATGCCACCTGATAAAGGTCGCGCCCGACGGGGCCGTTATATGCCACCTACTAGAGGTCGCGCCCAATGGGGCCGTTATATGCCACCTGTTAAAGGTCGCGCCGAGTGGGGCCGTGATGCCACTGATTCTAATGTTGGCCGAGTGGGCCGTGATTGAGAGCAATGATTGATTTGCTAGAATGACATGTAATCGGCCGAGTCGATTGATCGGCCGAGACGATCCAAGTGGTTGAATTGTTTTGATAATGTGATTGAGCCATAGTTGTTTGGTTATCATAATTGTACGTGGTTGAATTATATAAATTGTGCTAACTTGCGGATGAAGACGAGGCGAGTAAGTCTTCGTGTGATGTGGCTAGGCCACCCTTGGGCGTATTTTCTTTCTAATAGGGGTTTAGGGGTTGAACTTGCACGAGACGTTGTCTCAATGGTTATTGAATAACCATTTCTCGCCCCCGACAACGGAGCGGCAGATAGCTTTGGTTGGCATTGAGGAGTTGCGAGGTGAAGTCATAAGATTGGAGAACGTGTCCGACTTGTAGGTCGTAGGACAATTCTTTATTTTTTTTAGAGCCGGCCTTTTGTAGACTTTTGGCCGTAGACCTCCGTTTGTAATTCTATTGAATTATGGAAGTGTTATGTTGTGGTTTTGCTTCCGCTTTTCTATCCCGTATTTTATTGTCAGGGGATTTGTTTTGCTTCCGCATGCGTAATAAAATAAATGGGTCGGCGACATATCCTGGGATGTCGCATTTTTGATCGACCGTAGTGGGATGTGCACGCGTTCGAGGTTCGGGGCGTGACATTTCCAGCCACTGTTCTTGGCTGGACGAAGCTCGTCCGGCGGCTAGGGCGGCGAGGGGAGGCCGGCGGAGGGCAAGGGGGACGCCGGGGACGCCGAGCGGAGCTGGGCGGTGGCCGGAGCCGGCCAGACGGGGCGGAACGAGGGCTGGGTCTCGCGGGGGAGGCGCTGCAGCGAGCGATGGACGGGGCGCGCGGATGGCGGGACGGCGGCAAGCGGCGGGCGCGCGGGCGGTCCAGCTCCGGTGCGGCGGCGGGACGGGCGGCGACGGTGGGCTGCAGCTTCTGTTCTTCCTCCGGCTTCTGGTTCGCTCGAACGGTGGGGGGCAGAGAGAATGTCGAGGTAGAGAGATGAGAGAGGGGAGGAGAGAGGATAAGGCTTGACCGGTCAAAGAGGGAAAAATAAAGAGAGAGGAGAAAATATTGGGTGGTCCGGGACCACCACGTCAGCGTGGTCCCCGGCCACTCACGAGATGCCATGTGGGAGGGGTGGGCCCCACTTGTGTCTTCTGCCTTCTTCCCCTCTCTCTCCTCTTCCTAGCCTGCCGATGCCCTCTCTCCTCCTAGCCTGCACGCTCTCTCTCTCCTGTCAGAGCATTTGTTGCGGACGTTTTTCTCTTTCCTTCGTTTGAGAAAGAAAATGCCGTTCGGACGCACGTCCCTCTTCATTTCTAACCTTTTGAATTTTTGAATCTGAAATTCTCTCTCCGCGCTCGTTCCCCTGCCGTCACCGAGCATCAAGCGGCCGTTCCCCTGCCGTCGCCGACGAACCACACTACGGCCGCAGCTACTCCGGTGCTCGCTCGCTTCTCTCTTCGGGCTCGTTGCTGCTCCGTCGTTCGTTCCGGCGTTCCCGGGTCGCAGATGCAGCACGCGGAGGAGAAGCAGCCTCTTCGAGCTCCCTCAACGTCGGCGGCGTCGCCCGCCGAGCGAGACCCCCACACACCGGAAGGCTCGGAGGCGAGGTTGCTGGAGAAGCTGGTGCCGTACGCGAAACGCGACGCCGACGGCCCTCCACCTCCGCCGGTTGCCTCCGTCGGCGTCGGAGTCCGTCGCCCCCGACTCCGACGCCGACGCCCCCTTCGCCTCCCTCTCGCGACCTCCGCTCCGCTCTCTCCCTCTTTCCTCTGCGGAGCGCCCTTACTGGCCAACCCCGCGAGCAACCTCTTTCCGAGTCTCCGTCTCCTTCGCGGCCAGGTAGCCGTCGTCCATCTCTCTCTCTCTCTCTCTCTCTCTCTCTCTTTCTGGTGTCACGGATTCTTCTTTCTTATTTCTGTTCCATGGTGATGAGCAAGTGTACTCTAGCTTGATGATGCATCATGGGTAGGTTCGTTTCATGAGATTGAGATTAAGCTACACTGGTGCGGAGGTTGTTCGTAATGGGATGTGCGTCTCTTGTGCCGAATAGAGTGTTGGGTCGTGCCTTGGAAGCTGAAAAGATGAACTTTAGTTGTTTCCTTGTTCTGATTATGCTATTAATTAGTCTGTGATATCACAAGTTCATTCGATGTTGGGATTGAAGTTTCGGTGTCGGGTTATGTTAATATTGGGAAGGTTCATGCTCTGTGTTAGTTTTTGTTCACACAATGGATTCTCTCTGTGGTGGGTTTGCGGCTTCGTTTGACCAATCGGCTGGGCGTGCTCGAGGGGCTTTGATCAACTCGATTCTTGCTCTGCTGGCCATCCTCTTAGAAAAAGGCGGCTTGTAATTAGTTGTGTCTTGGCTTTGTAATGGACCAAGAGTCCCGAGTGGATGAGGACTTCCCCCTCTTCCATAAATGCTCCAAACAACCTAAAGCGCCACCATCATCATCGATAACTACTTCCTCCTCCTCCGTCTTGCAGCCGAGACGTCAATAAAGCAAGTGGAGAAAGTGAAGGAGGATACTAGCCTTACTAGCACTAATGTCTGGGTAACAAGATTTGAAGCTTTCAATCGAGCAAGAGTGAAATCGCATGGAGTTTTAGATTTGAGGATGACATCTACTTCAACCGTTCATGCGTTAAATCTTTTTGACATTGCATTCGGATTTGCATTTTTGTGCCTATGTACTTCGTCGTAAGTTTTTATCTTCTGATATTCAATGGTAGGATGGGAGAAGGCTGAAAATGAAGTCTTGGTGCTAAAGAAACAACTGGAGGCTGCAACACAAAGGAACTCGACACTAGAAGATCGAATCAGTCATCTTGATGGAGCTCTTAAGGAATGTGTGAGGCAGCTCGGACAGGGTGAGGGAAGAGCAAGAGCGAAGATCCAAGAAGCTGTGGTCAAGAAAACTGGTGAGTGGGAATCAACAAAGGCCGAGCTTGAGACTAAGCTTTCCAATGTCCATGCCTAGCTTCAAGCAGCCAAGAGTGAAGCTTCTTCAGTTATATGTTCGATCTCGGCCCTAAGCTTGATGCTGCTGAAAAAGAGAATGTGGCCCTCAAAGCCAAAGTCCTTTCTATGTCGGAGGAGCTAGAACTTAGGATTATTGAGCGTGATTTGAGCACCCAAGCAGCAGAAACAATCAGCAAACGGCATTTAGAGAGCATAAGAAGGTAGCTAGGCTGGAAGCCGAATGCCGCGACTCGGATCTTGAAAAATAAAGCAAGTGCGACAAACGATCTTAAGTCTTTCTCTCGCATCATCGGTTTGTGTAGAGTCCTTCGATGATAGCCAATCAGATGTAGGGGATAGGTTGGTAACAGTTGAGAATGACGTGCAGAAAGCGAGTTGCTTGGAGCCAAGTGATTGTGAGCCGTGCCACTCGAGTCATGGGCATCTGCTCTAATAACTGAACTCGACCATTTTAAGAAAGAGAAATCCTTCGGAAAGAATCTCATGGTCTCTTCGGGAGAACTTGATTTAATGGATGATTTTCTGGAGATGGAAATGCTTGCAGCTTTACCGGATGCGAAAAGTGGAAGCTGTAGCCATGGAGTGGGGCCTGCTTTGGATCAAAACAGATCTGATGAAGTCACTCTCAAATCTGAGCTTGAAGCCATGATCAATCGAACGGCGAGCTGCAGGAGGAATTAGAGAAGAAGAAAGAAGAAAGGAGAAGCTAGAGATGGCTCTAAGTCAATGGCAAAAGCAACTTGAAACTCCATGGAGTCAGCTCAATGAGGTTGAGATGAGATTGACAGAACTCAGCAACATGTTGTCTGCAGCACAAAAATCGAAGCAAGCTGCAGAGGAGGAAGCAAGGATTACCCATGAGAGGATGGAAGTAATGCAGTGAAGACTGATGGATGTTGAAGAGGAGATGCAAAACTTGCTCCTTAATGACAAATTACTACAATAAGAGGTTGAAAGAGAGCGTGCTTTGTCTGCTGAAATGAGGCAAAATGTGGGGAGCTGGAGGATGAAAATGTAAATATGAAAGGGGATGCTGAACTGCAGCATGAGATCAAGCTTCAGCGTGTGTCTGTCTCTAATGAACAGCTTAAAGTAAGGCAGGTTAGTTCTCTATGGCTTGTGGATGTTAGTCTATATCCAATGGAAAGCATGATAACATGAGTAAATTATTGAGATGGTATTGCTCCTTTTACATAATTTATCAAGTTTGCCGACAAACCCGCTACTGCATTTTGAGTGGCAATGTTACAGTTGCATGTAGAGTGAGTTCCATCTGCATGAGAAAAGAGAGATGCCTCTCTTGGTACATTCACATCCTGTGTCTGGACATCTGATTTGGGTGCTTTTTTATGAGATATGACTTCAATCTCCCAGGTCAATAGTTATTTATTTATAGCCATCTCAAGGAAGATGAAATGATTATTTTCCAATAACGCAGTGTGGTTTTGATCTTCATATTGACATATAGCTATGTTAGAAACAGGAGGGCCGCATCAGCATCTTGTACTTTATTAGTACAAACTGTATGATTGGGGCACAATCTAAACAAATCTCAAATTTAGCTAGACCGTTTGGCAACTTGGCATTCAGTTTTTCCACTAAACCAAATCAGAGGTGGAAAATAAAATGAAAAGGAGTTGCGTAGGAGCAATACGAAAATTAAACAGAATGAGGTATCGGGTTTGGACGCTAATTTTTTTTTGCTCAATAAGACATTGAGGTTTTAAATTAGGTGCGTGCAAAGTTTGATGGATTAATTTTGAGTACGGAAACACGTACGAATTTATTTCCGAAAGCTTTAACAAAAAAAAAAAGAGTTGGAAAAGAGTTGTTGGGCAAGAAATAGAAAAAATAATTGAGGTATCAGGTTTGGACACCAAATTTTTTTTGCTCAATAACGCAATGAGGTTTTAAACTAAGTGCTTGCGAAGTTTGATGGATTAATTTTGAGTACGGAAACACGTACGAATTTATTTCCAAAGCTTTAACAAAAAAAAAAAAAAAAGAGGTCGAAAAGGGTTATTAGGCAAAAATAGAAAAAAAAAATGAAGTATCGGGTTTGGACACCAAATTTTTTTTGCTCAATAACACAATGAGGTTTTAAAGTAAGTGCCTGCAAAGTTTGATGGATTAATTTTGAGTGGATTAATTTTGAGTACAGAAACACGTACGAATTTATTTCCGAAAGCTTTAACAAAAAAAAAAAAAAAAAAAAAAAAAGGTCGAAAAGGGTTATTAAACAAGAAATAGAAAAAAAAATGACGTATCGGTTTTTGATGCCAAATTTTTTTGTTCAATAACACAATGAGGTTTTAAACTAAGTGCGTGCAAAGTTTGATAGATTAATTTTGAATACGGAAACACATACGAATTTATTTCGGAAAGCTTTAACAAAAAAAAAAAGAGTTGGAAAAGGGTTGTTCGGCAAAAAACGGGGAAAAATTGAGGTATCGGGTTTGGACGCCAAATTGTTTTTGCTCAATAACACAATGACGTTTTAAAGTAAGTGCCTGCAAAGTTTGATGGATTAATTTTGAGTACGGAAACACGTACGAATTTATTTCCGAAAGCTTTAAAAAAAAAATAGTTGAAAAAGGGTTGTTGGGCAAGAAATTGAGAAAAAATTGAGGTATCGGGTGTGGATGTCAAATTATTTTTGCTCAATATCACAATGAGGTTTTAAACTAGGTACATGCAAAGTTTGATGGATTAATTTTGAGTACGGGAGCACGTACGAATTTATTTCCGAAAGCTTTTAAAAAAAAAGGTTGAAAAATGGTTGTTGAGCAAAAAATAGAGAAAAAATTGAGGTATCGGGTTTGGACGCTAAATTTTTTTTGCTCAATAACACAATGAGGTTTTAAACTAGGTGCGTGCAAATTTTAATAGATTAATTTTGAGTACGAGAACACGTACAAATTTTTTCCCGAAAACTTTAACAAAAAAAATTTTGAAAACCTCATTGGGCTAGAAATATATAAAAAAAAATTTGATGTATTTGGACGCGCAATTGGGCCCCTTGTTGTCTTTTGTTTTTTTTTTTTTTTTCCCCTCTGCGTAGCTTCTTCGTACCCTCTCCTAGCCTGCGCATGTCCATTCTCCCCCTACCCTGCACAGCCTGCACATTCTCGGGAATTTGCAATGCAAAAGAAAAGCACAGGACTTCACTATTTCCTCTTCAAACGAAGGAAAGAGAAGCAAAGCTTCAAACGAAGGAAAGAAAAGCTGAGGCACTTTTCTCTGTCCTCTTCAAACGAAGGAAAGAGAAGCAGCAGAGGCTCCGCACGGTTACTCTCCAGCAGCTGCGATTCTTTCACCTGACGGTTGTCGCTGCTCCGCCGTGCGTCAAGTCTCTGTTCCCTGCCGTTGCCGACAACCTACATTACGAGCGCCCTGCTCGTACGCCGCTCGCTTCTCTGTCCGCTTTCATTGCTACTCCGGCGTTTGTTCCGGCGTTCGTCAAGCGGTCGCCCCCCTGTCGACATCAACAAACGACATTACAGCTGCCCCATCTCCGACGCTCGCTTGCTTCTCTTTGCGCGCTCCTTGCTGCTCTGGCGTTTGTTCGAAGTTCATAAAGCAGCTCTTCCCCCGCCGTTGCCGGTGAAGCAGGGCCCCTACTACGGCGCTGACTCGCTTCTCTTTCCGCGCTGCTCTAGTGTTTGTCAAGCGACCAGAGGAGGAGGATAGGCCATTTCTTCCTAAGGCGGAGGAATGGGGATAGAGATTTGGCCGTGGTTTTGCGGAGCCGCTCGGTGACTGGGCTCGGTGATTTCACGCTGCTGTCAAGACTCAAGCCCCAGAGGGAGGTCGTCGACCGGCTAAACTCCCTCATTTAAGGTGCGTTTAGAGTTTTCACGATGCAAAATTTGTTTGTGGCGGTTCAACAGAAAAGTTGCGTACTCATTAGCTCCTTGCTTCATTTTCGGTGTTATTTTCGGGAGAGAACTCTGTTTCCTGGTCTCCTTCCCCTGTTCCCACACTCCCTAGTTAAGTGATGTCATGCTTTGATGTTTTATGGATATACTCATTGAACTGATTTGGTGTTATTTTGCTTCTACCCAATAGATCCCTTCTGATCAAGTAAAGTCTTTGCGCCAGTAAATTCACAGTGTAAGGTTATCCGATGGCTGAATTAGAGGTAATTCTAAACTTATACTATGTGAAATATATTTGTTTTCTCAAAATATGGAAGAAATTTTATTTTTCACGTAAAAGCACCATGTTGAAAACGTTTTGTTCTTTGCTTGCAGCTTGAAACTGCTCATTTTGCACATGTAACCCGAGATTTGAAAAAAGATTTTGAGTTTATGATAGGAATGGTTTTTGCAAGCGAACTTGAAGCATATCATAAATACGTGGCTTATGCTATAGGCAAAGGTTTTGGAGTGAGGAAGTCTAAGACTAGAAAAAACGACAAAGGATAAATTACTCGACGGATTTTTGTGTGTAATTGTGCGGGGTTCCGTCAACTCATCTGATCAAGAAAAAAAATATGAAAAACCTAAAGTTAGATGTGGTTGTCCTGCTTTCATCAAATTTAAGGTTGAAAATGGCGTTCATGAAGTCGTGGAGTATGTTTCGGAGCATAATCATGAGTTGATACCAGAACATCAAAGGCACTTAATAAGATGTGGAAGATGATTTCTAATACATGCAAAGGGGTTTTAGTTGATATGGCTAAAGCTGGCATTGGGGGGACAATGGCATATAAATTCTTGGCCAACGAAGCCGGAGGAAGCCAAAACTTAGGTTTCATCCTACGTGATGCTCAAAATTTTCTACAAAGTGAAAGATCAAATCTTATCAAAGGGGGTGATTGTCAAAATCTTTTAAATCATTTTCATTGTATGCAAATGCAAAATCCAATGTTTTTCTATGCACAACAGGTAGATCAAGATGGTAGATTGACAAATCTATTTTTGAGAGATAGTTTGTCAAAATTTGATTATGACTGTTTCGGTGATGTTGTGATTTTTGATACCACCTATCGTACAAATAAGTATAACTTGATATGTTGGCCTTTTGTTGGAGTTAATCATCATTGGAAGAATACTTTGTTTGGTTGTGCATTTTTATCGGATGAAACCGCAAATTCATTTATATGGTTATTTGAGGTGTTTTTGAAATCTATGGGAAATAAGGCTCCAAAACCATTTTCACTGATCAAGACCAAGCAATGGCAAAAGCCATTCGAACAGTGTTCCCGAATACTCAACATCGTTTATGTACTTGGCATATTGGAAAAAATGCTAATCAAAACATTGGACATCTTTATCAGAAGCCGGAGTTTAAGGATAAATATTTTTCAAAACTTATGTATAGATGCAAATGCTTTTGTGTTGAGCAGTTAATTGAGTATATAAGATAATGTGTTAAAAAGTCATAAATTGATGAAAACATGTGGTTTTCGTGTGTAATTGCATATGCTTCTACCAACACGGTTATTGCTTTTTATGCTCGTAAGAATTCCCTCGTCTTCAGTGTTGTTTAGGAAGCTCAATTGTCGAGCACCTATCTTTTTAATGTGTAGTTAGAAAATGCCGAAGACTTTGTACCCAAGAGATTCGCCAACAATGGAATAGACGCAAAAGGGCATCATTTCGAGCTGCTTCCTTTTGGTTTAGGATGTAGGGGGTGCCTCGGAATTCTGTTAAAGCTTTCGGGAATAAATTTGTACGTGTTCTCGTACTCAAAATTAATCTATTAAACTTTGCATGTACCTTGTTTAAAACCTTATTGTGATATTGAGCAAAAAAAATTTGACATCCAAACCCGATACCTCAATTTTTTTCTCAATTTCTTGCTTAACAACCCTGTTTCAACTATTTTTTTTTTAAGCTTTCGGAAATAAATTCGTACGTGTTTCCGTACTCAAAATTAATCCATCAAACTTTGCAGGCACTTACTTTAAAACGTCATTGTGTTATTGAGCAAAAAAATTTGGGGTCCAAACCCGATACCTCAATTCTTTTCTCCATTTTTTGCCGAACAACCATTTTAGAACGCTTTTTTTTTTTTTTGTTAAAGCTTTCGGAAATAAATTCGTACGTGTTTCCGTACTCAAAATTAATCCATCAAACTTTGCACTTACCTTGTTTAAAACCTTATTGTGATATTGAGCAAAAAAATTTGACATCCAAACCCGATACCTCAATTTTTCTCAATTTCTTGCCGAACAACCCTTTTTCAACTATTTTTTTTTAAAGCTTTCGGAAATAAATTCGTACGTGTTTCCGTACTCAAAATTAATCTATCAAACTTTACAGGCACTTACTTTAAAACGTCATTGTGTTATTGAGCGAAAAAAATTTGGCGTCCAAACCCGATACCTCAATTTTTTTCTCCATTTTTTGCCGAACAACCATTTTAGAACTCTTTTTTTTTTTTTTTGTTAAAGCTTTCGAAATAAATTCGTACGTGTTTCCGTACTCAAAATTAATCCATCAAACTTTGCGGGCACTTACTTTAAAACCTCATTGTGTTATTGAGCAAAAAAAAATTGGCGTCCAAACCCGATACCTCAATTTTTTCTCCATTTTTTGCCGAACAACCCTTTTCCAACTCTTTTATTTTTTTTTTAAAGCTTTCCGAAATAAATTCGTACGTGTTTCCGTACTCGAAAATTGTGACATCCCGATTTTCCAATTCTATTTTCAATAAATTGAGACGGGCATTTCGTTGGCACGCATATAGTTCTTTTCCTTGAGTCGGCCACTCGTGTGAAAAACTAGTCTATCGAGTGAAGCCGCTAAGAGGTTGCATCGACTCGAGAATTTGATCGGGGAAGCGACCTTTCGACCGAGCTAATCTGCAGGGTCATTGCGACACAATTAAAAATCGATTAGAGATCGAGATAGGTCGACTCGACGGAGGCATGTGATCGGTGTGGGTGATTCCACCAGATTGCACAATTCTTGTCGATCGACCTTTGGACCGACTTTTCTATCGATTGGGTACCCTGTGTTCGTATTTGAAACCTTGAGATTACCCCGACAACCGTAAGTCGCAAATGTTTCAAAGATGTACATTGTGGCTTGAGATGATCAACCACAGGTCAAATGCATAAAAATTTCTAAATGCTACCCGGTAGGTTGGGCAACGCTAGTATCGTGCCAAAGTGAAATTAACCGTGGAATTGAAATCGAATTCAGAAATTGGAAGTCTGGGTGTGTCACAAATGATTTCAAGATCATTGACTTATCTTCGGAAGATTTTTCATGCAAGCCGAGCTTTTCAGCAAAATAATCAAGAAATGGCTAATTTGGCTCGAGAAATTAGTAAGCCACTTTTGGTCGCGCTTTTGGGACTTAAGTTGATTCTATGGACAAGTGAAGATGTGAATTGAAGTGTGGTGACATTGGATTAATTTTATGAACTGATTTGATTGATGGAAGAGAATCGAAGTGGAATTGAAGAATTTGTTGTCTGAAGTTTAAATGCGGAAAAAAGTAAAATGAGCCCATTGGAGAAAGGTTGTGGGAGATAGTGGAAGATGGCCTCATGTGAGGGTCATGGTGGTGAAATGTGTGAGGGATTAAAGAAAAGGAAAAAGAAAAGAAAAGAGCCCCCACTCCTTCTCTCTCCTCCCTCTCTTCTTCCTCTCTCCCGTTGGCTTCTCCTCCATCTTCATTGTGCGAAGACCAGAAAATTGCAGAGAAGAAGGAGCTGCAGCCATGGTCGTCCACTCCCGCTCGCACGCCGCCGTCGCCGCCGTCGCCGTGTGTCCGCCCGCGCTTGGCCGGCACCCCGAGCTGCTGTTCAGCTCGTGCGAGAGCTACCGGAGCTCGTCCCCGCCGCCGTGAACCGCCGTTCGTCGCCGCCTTGCCCGCCGAGCTGCAGCCGCCGCTTCCTCCGCCATTCCTCCGCCGAACCAGCCCCGGATCCGCCTCTTCTCGGCCTCAACCGGAAGTTGCAGAAAATGGGTATGGCAGCCCTTCGTGGCCCGTTTTGGCCGCCTTCCCGAGCCCGGATGCTCGGCCCGCTTTGAGGAAAGTTGTTCTCCTCGGCGTCCTCGTCGTTTTGATCCGCTCGGCTCGCTAATCCGGTGAGTTTAACTCACTAAACCTCGCTTAGAGGGTTAATGATGCTTTAGGTGTGTTTAGTTTATGTTAAGTGTTATTAGGTGGTTAGTTTAATTTATTTATGTGTAGATTATATTAATGTGCTTGATTAACTTAAATTGTGTTTAATTTAAAATTAAGTGGGTGTTTATATTAATATAAACATTGATGTGACATAAAAGAATTTACTTTTGATTTATTTAAATATTTCGAAATTATTTAATAATTTAATAATATATCATTATTCGAAATTATTAAAATATTATTATTTAATTATTTTCGGAATAAATTTAATTATTTATTAAATTCGAAAATTTTGTCGGGACCCTAAATTCTCATAATTTCGTGCTTAGGTCGGCTCTTTGTGTGTTCGGATTTGGAAATTGACGATTGGATATTATAAATTGAGTGTGGATCGTGAAAAATATGGATATTATTATTATATTAATTTTCGGAATAAATTTAATTATTTAATAAATTATGAAAATTATTTGGGAACCTTATTTCGCTTAGAATTTCGTCTTGATCGCTGCTGTGCATTTAGAATTTGAATTTGGTGAATGGATGTGGCAAATTGAGTGTTGATTGTGATAAATATGGATTTTATTCATAAAAACCCAAATGTGGGGCTTTGATGCAAAAATTGGATCTTAATGATTATATTAAATAGTGGGGTTTGAAAAAAAATGAGATATTGGCTTTTTGATTCGAAATTAGCGTGTCCCCACACACGTGAGCAATTTCTGGAATGTTTTTAATATGAAGAAAAATGGCCGGGATCACTATTTTTAAGCGGAGGCTTTGAGTGAAAAATAAAGTGTCACTGGGGCCGAGTATGCTTTGACGTGTGATAACTAAGAGGAATCGTCTGGGCTGCTTGAGCCGGACTTGCCCCCTATATGGGTTGCCCACGCGGTGGATGCCGATCGCGAGAGGCTGGGCCAAGCTGGATCGATGCTCCTTCGGGAATGCCGTCGACGTAGTGACGCCGTGCTCAAGGGGAGACGATGCTCCTTCGGGGAATGCCGTCGACGTGCGACGAAGCCGCGCTCCATGGGGGAGCGATGCAGGCATTAGTGTCGGTAGATAGCCGAACTGCGAGTAGGCTATGCCCTTGTGTGGCGATGAATAACGGTTGGAATGCATGTTGAGTGTTGTTGATGTGTCGGATTATGGGACGGAATTGTGTGGCATGGAATGGGGCGTGTCATAACGATTTAGTCTTATAATCGGGACCCCCGCGGTTGTGGATATATGAAAGAGAATACGTTCCGATTGTTTAAGTTCCTCTTACTATCGTGATTGAGTGATTTGAATTGCGCTAACTGCGGGAAGGAAGCGAGGCGAGTAAGTCTTACGTGTGATGTGGCTAGGCCACCCTTGGGGGCATTTTCTTTCTAATAGGGGTTTATGGGGTTGAACTTGCTGAGACGTTGTCTCAGTGGTTATTGAATAACCATTTCAGGTCCCTGGTGGACGGAGCGGCCGGATAGCTTTGGTTGGCCTTGAGGAGTTGGAGAGGTGAAGTCATAAGGGTTGAAGAGCGTGTCCTGCTAGTTGGTTGTAGGATAATCCCCCTTTTGTCAAGCTGGTCTATTTTGTAGAAAGTCCAGTGTTGTATTTAAACCCCCTTTGTGTTTGTAAATGAGTGTTTGGTATTGTGATTGATTGCCTGCTTTTCTATCCCAAGTTAAATGTTGTCAGGGGATTTGTTTCGCTTCCGCATGCGTAAAGAAATGAATGGGTCGGCGACATATCCTGGGATGTCGCATTTTTGATCGACCGCAGTGGGATGTGCGCGCGCTCGGGGTTCGGGGCGTGACATCCCCAAATCCATCAAACTTTGCACACACCTAGTTTAAAATCTCATTGTCTTATTGAGCAAAAGAAATTTGGCGTCCAAACCCGATACCTCATTCTATTTAATTTTCGTATTGCTCCTACGCAACTCCTTTTCATTTTATTTTCCACCTCTGATTTGATTTCGTGGAAAAACTGAATGCCAAGTTACCAAACGGTCTAGCTAAAGGTTTTTCCTAAGGAAAAAAAAAATTAAAAGTCAAACTAAAATGGTCACGAAAGTCGCTAATTATTTTGTCTGGCGGAGAAAGTTTGGGGCATGTGTACTCTTCTAGGTGGCCCGCCATGGGATTGCCAGGGGCCAAGATGAGCTTGCGACCTCTGCTACAACTCACTAACACCAAACAAGACAATTGGCAACTTTAAGCAATCTGGACATCCACATGCTATAAAGGAATTGAAACCTTATATTATTCAAAAATCTGAGTTATGTACCGCTATAGTTGAGATTCATGAGTGTCGGTTTCAGAGATGTCATGAATGCATTTACAACGGTGGTTGTTTATTCACAAGGCAAAAAATCAAAGTAGACACTCTTCCTATCTCACCTCACTCATTTCATCTTCCTGCCTCAGCTAGTTGAATAATCAAATTCTTAAACCATGATTATTTCATCTTTGTTCAGCAGAAATGAGGACCGGTGGGCTGTTTAAATGGTACAGCTTGTTTTTCGCGGCTTAGTAATCCTTCATCCGTGTGATTGCACATTGGATCGGAATCTGCGAAGAAATCGACTACTGCACTTTGCAAGGCGCTAGCAACGGCTTGCTAGCTCTTGCTCTGTTTTACATAACAAAACTAAATGAGAACTTAAGGAGGAAACTAAATTCAGGCTAAGTCATGATCGCCCATTTAGCATGAATAAAACATTGGTAAGCTTATCCTATATAGTCGATGGTGTCAGCAAGCGCGGTGTTGCTCAAAGCACCACAACCCACAAAAAAAAAAAAAAAAAAAAAAAAAAAAAAGAGTTCGCCTAACATGAGAATTTTCTGGTTAAGTTAGTTTAGAAGCACCCTATCACAACACTGTAAGTGCTTTTTAAGCTCGATCGAGTGCATCACACAAAAGAACAAGATAACATAAAACATAGCATGATCATGCCTTCATTCGTCGAACTGACAGCAAAAAGACAAACTTGAACTCATACAGTCATACGAATTCCATCAATTGCTGCTTTGATTGCAAACTTAACTCATTGCAGATCCATTTTACTCGAATCGGCAATTGCATAGGGATATGGGGTATGGTGCAAGACGCTTGCTCCATATTGGCAACCTCTCTGCTTTCGTTATTGATTGTGACATTCTTACTGTCTAGGATGTGCGGTGCCAACCAGAACAAAGGGAGGAAATATGCATTACCAGAACGAGAAAGACAGAATTTCCATATAACCGAGCCACATTTCTCACTCTTATCCTGCATGTAGCTACATCTAGGTCCAGTAATGTGCTGGCTAGTTTCTCCAATCACTAGCTGAAAAGCAACCATTCCAATCCAAAACACAAAACATATTTATGATCGATACTTTGTGTCATTTATTCGTTCATTCATTTGCAATCGACGGTTTCTACGTTCTTCTGAAAATGAGAAATAACAATGGTGTCAGAAGCACAGATAGCATGTCACAAGCCAATCTCACAAGTATCCTATGTTGACCTTCAATATGAAAAAAGCAGCAGCATTTGGAGATGATGGACTCTCACAAAGATAATTCAATATTGTACATCGAATGGATACATTCTTAAGGCCCAGCTTACAGCTCAACTATTCTTATGTAACTTTTTCAATGTGCAACACTAAAATGAGCTACATGATCCAGGCAACAGGCACAAAGCAGTCTCTGTGGCGAGAAGGGGGCATCCATATTTTAAAACACATTACCCGACCGAGTTCCCATGCCTCATGACTTGACCGTCAACTAAGACCATTCAATGAGACCACACCCATAGATGTGATTAACCTTGAAACCGAGAAAGACCAGATAAATTGACATAAGGCCGATCCCCAACATCTTGTTCGGTCGCATGTCATGTCGAGCAAGACGATGAGTGACCAAAGAATTCCGCTCATCAGAAACCCCATCGTGTAAAATAGACTGCTATCCTGGGGACTACAAATGATGCGGGTCTACTAGACCAGGCTCCAAGAAACAATGAAACTCCCAGACCAGCAAGTGTGTTAAACATAGGCCCAGCATAACAACCCGACATTGCAATCTGCACACCATCTCCACCATTCATTGCCGATGCTACATTTGACATCAGATCACCCATAGAGTTTCCCCAGGCCAAAACTGTCAAACCAAGGATAGAAGGATTTATGCCAAAAATAACACCCAGCGCTACCAGCAAAGAAACAAGCTCGTTTGCGACTATGTAGAACCAGATTATACTCATGAAGAATCCCCCAAAGACCCAAGGAAATAAGAACTTGCGTGGTGGTTGATCAGCTCTGGTGTACACATATGCAAAAACACCAAGTACGCCCCCAGCACATATGCCAATAGCATATGCGATTTCTCTGCTCAGATTTCCAACATCGTCTTGCGTGTTCCATAAAAATGCCAAAAAAATAGGTGCTAATGAAGCATATGTCTTTGACCATCTTTCTTCCTCAACTATAGGGATTGTCAGCCGCCTTGGTAGTGTCAGCGGCATCTCCAGTAGAAAATAATTTCGACCATGTGAAGGAAGAATTTCCATTGGCCATTTCATCATCATTCCAACCCCACAACTGCTTTGGGCTATCCGGATTCACTTTGACAGCCTCATTTGAATAAATTGCAACATTTGAAGCCCACATCCGGTGCGGCAACTCGCTTTGCAGATGAGGTACATCACCATCGAGTTTGACTCAATCGGTGAGGCATAAATAGATTCGTCTTCCTCACTTCCTTGAGAAAAGATACTTCCTCGACAGGAAGTAAAGGCGTAACAGAATCTAGCCTTAATTTCCTGGATTGTTTCCTCGGCATCTCATTGGCGGCAAGCTAAAGGCATAGAGCCCATATATGGAAACAAATGCAATAGCACCCCCAACACTGACCTCGCCAACAATCAAAATAATACCAAGGCAAATCAAAGTGAAGAGGAAGAAGGATACATCTCTGAGTTTACACCTCCTATCAATCTGGACCATCTGCTCTGCCCCAGAGAAAGTAACAGCCCCGACGACAACACAAGTAACAAAAACAGCACCACCCAATACGCTATTGAGACCCACTGCCCCTGCATCTTTCCCCATAAAACACATCAGGAGCCCCATTACCAAGCGGAAGCAGAGAAACCCCACCTGCAACCGTGGGCGGCAACTTCGAGAAGACTAGAAAGCTTCTCCAAACTACAACAGAAGTAATCTGCTGCGGTGTTGCCCAACAAGTAAAACAGAGCAACCAGCCACAGTGCCAGCACGGCATACCCCACACCCGTGAATTTCTCGCAATCACGGTAGAAGAACGAAATGTAATGGAAGAACCCACCGGCGTTACACTCGGGATTGGCGATCGAGATACTCGCACTTGCTCTTATAACCTTTGTGCTCATACAAACCAGCACACAGTTTAGGATTCTTCGCGGACAAATCATTACCGACGGACTCGTCCACACTCACCGTCCCATTCAACCCGGAGGCAACCGGCGGAGGTGGAGGGCCGTCGGCGTCGCGTTTCGCGTACGGCACCAGCTTCTCCAGCAACCTCGCCTCCGAGCCTTCCGGTGTGTGGGGGTCTCGCTCGGCGGGCGGCGCTCGCCGACGTTGAGGGGAGCTCGAAGAGGCTGCTTCTCCTCCGCGTGCTGCATCTGCGACCCGGAACGCCGGAACGAACGACGGAGCGGCAACGAGCCCGAAGAGAGAAGCGAGCGAGCACCGGAGTAGCTGCGGCCGTAGTGTGGTTCGTCGGCGACGGCAGGGGAACGGCCGCTTGATGCTCGGCGACGGCAGGGGAACGAGCGCGGAGAGAGAATTTCAGATTCAAAAATTCGAAAGGTTAGAAATGGAGAGGGACGTGTGTCCGAACGGCGTTTTCTTTCTCAAACGAAGGAAAGAGAAAACGTCCGCAATAAATGCTCGACGGGAGAGAGAGCGTGCGGGCTAGGAGGAGAGAGGGCATCGGCGAGGCTAGGAAGAGGAGAGAGAGGGGAAGAAGGCATAAGACACAAGTGGGGCCCACCCCTCCACATGGCATCTCGTGAGTGGCCGGGGACCACGCTGACGTGGTGGTCCCGGACCACCCAATATTTTCTCGAGAGAGAGAGAGAGAGGGCAGGCGGTGGGGGCTCGCACGCCGCACGAAGGGGGAGGGAAAGGAGAGAGGAGAGAGGAGAGAGAAAAAGAAAAGAGAATGGAGAGAGAAAAGGGAGAGAGAGAGGAGAGAAATAAAATATTCTAATACCATTACTCTTATTTTATTCTTTTTCTTTTCTCTTTCCTTTTCTATTTTCTTTCGGTCTTCAATTTTTCCTTCGATAATTTCTTTCTTGAAATTTCGGACTCGTCAATAATTTGACGGACGATGAGACAGGATCCTAAAAATGAATTGTGACACGCTTGAATATTCGATTCCCGAAATCGAATTCAATTTCCTGGTTATAATCGATCAGACGCGATTTTAGTCCAATCCAACCAATTAAGTAGTTTTTAGGGATTTTACCGCAGATACATCCCTTAACGGCTTCACCCAATAAGTTAGTTCACTCGTGAGTGATCAGCTCAGAGAAAAAGAACCATAGGCACGTCGACGAAATGTCCATTTCACTTTATCGAAACGATGTCAAATTTCAAGATGTCACAAGTTGAATGAAGCTTTGTGGTTGATTCACATCATCCCAAAAGCATGGAGCTCAACAAAAGTGGCTTAATCAGAAAGTTTTATGCCAGTCCCACCAATCTTCACGTTAGTTAGGAAAAAAATTGTTAATCATGTCAAATACCCTGCCATTATGACGGGCCTATAGCCCATGATAAATTGGGGGCTTTCAACATCAGAGTCTGCAAGCAGAAAAAAAACATAAATTTTATGCAAGTGTACTTCAATGATAATATGATGAAAGAATGATAAAAATCTGTGCATTTAGTATTGACTTACTCTATGTCACTGCAATAGCATAAATAAGTAATCCACAGGTACCTCTATCTAGATGCGATTCCCTTCCCTGACCAATATAAATGAATCTCCAAAAATTTTAAAGAATTATTATTATTATTATTATTATTATTATTATTAATAAAAAGAAGAAAGAGGGAAAAGTTAGACCGGGCAGGGGGCGACCGGCCTCTTTCTTTTCCTTTCCTTTTATTCTCCCACTTGGGCCTGGCCCAGCCCAACCCATTACTTTTTTTATTTCACCCAGGCCCGGCCTTCTCGTTTTCTCTAGCTCCCTTCCCTTTGTCCAGAACGTTGGCTGAAGAGAGGGGGAGACAGAGAGGACGGCACGGAAAAAGAGACCAGAAGATGAGGAGGGCGACCGTCTCCTCGGAGTTGGTGGTTGGGGCAGGCCAGCAACGACGGCTGGCAAAGGACGGGCCGCGCGCGCCCGCTTGAGGGGTTAAAGAGGGCTGGCTTGGGGGATTTTTAAGGGGGCTCGAGACAGAGCTGAGAGAGGGAGAGCAACCGAGAGAGCCAGGGCCAGAGAGCGAAGAGCGAGGTCGTGAGTGAAAGGCCTCCTCCGGTAGCCACCGCGCCTGGACCTAGGCCGCTGACCCTCGCCGACGCGCGCCTCTATCGAGCTCACCCACCTTTCGCCGCCCCCGACCGGATAGGGACCCTTGGCCGACCCCTGCTTGTGTCCTGTTTTGCCCCATTTCGGGCTCGCCGGACCAGGCTTTGTCGTTGTCCAGTTCATGCGAGTCCCGGCGCTGTCGGTTCCATGCTCGGCCGTTTTTGGTCCTTGCTTGATGATTGTTGGGAGTCTGTCGCTAATCTAATTTTTTACTGTTCTGTGGCTCCCCTCTTATTTGACTCATCCCATATGTTCGACGTAATGCCTGAACTAGATTTACGTTGGTTTTCTCAGTTGACCCCCTCTTACTTGGTTTGCCTGCAAGGAATATATGCTTCTGATGTCGACAAATTCCTTGAACTGGTCTTTGAAATGTCGACCTTTTGGAAGTATCCGAAGAGTTGGTTAAACGGTTCAAGTAAGAGCAATGTTTCGACAAAAATAAAAATAAGAGCGATGTAATTTTCAACTCGGAGTAACGTATTTGGCATATATTCCAATTCGAATGGGTGATACACTTGTCTACATCAATGGAGACTTAGATATGTTAATATACATGCAACCATTCGTGAATGGGATGTGCTAAGGTGCAAAATGTTCCACTTACGTACAACTCTATTATTATCTGAATGAGTTTTGTGGGGCTATCATATCATCACTAACAACGAATTTCATATTCGAATATGTATAAATCTTCTTTCTGTGTAACCTTTTTGACAAGACGGCTTTTCTAAGGGATAGTTGTCAAAAAATTTGTCAATTAATCACACTTTGTATCAATTTAAATTTAAAGTTTTCAATTTAATTAATTTAATTCTAAATATTTTAATAAATATTTAATGTAGTGATTTCAGTTAATTTTGGCTTGAAATTATTGAGGTTGGCAATTTTTTTTCATTTTTTAATTTTATGAATTTCTTTTTTTCTTCTTCTTTCATTTTTTTTTTTTTTTTTTTTTGCTCATGGCCAATCACTTACCAAGGCCATGCCTAGCTAGATCTAGGCAAAGCCATCGCGACCCTTATAGGGCAAGCCTCACTTGTGGCTGACGAGCATGGCCCTCGCTTGTGGCCGATGTTGGTTGCCAACCATTGTCAAGACGGTCACAAGCAAAGAAGAAAAGAAAAGGAAAAAAATCATAAAATTGAAAAAAAAATGTAAAAATGGTCATTTGTGGTGAGAAAAAGGGACAGGGTAACGACATTGATTCGACCATTGATAGAGGGTGATAAAGTTATTGTGGGAGGAAGTTGATGCGTTTGATGCCTCCTTGAAACAATGCTTCAGCTTGCAAGCGACTCTTCATCGGATGGTCAATGATTTTCTTGCTTATGCTAATTTATTTGGTTGGAGTATAAAGGACGCACTGCGTAACCTTCTTATGCTGATTTGATAGATTCAAAATGGTTTAGTCACGGAAGGAAGTTTTCTTATATGAGACATGGATTGAATCTGAATCATCCTTTTCGATTTGAGAAGCAAGCTTGGTTCTTAGTCATGTAAGAAAAAGATTTTCCTCTCAAATTCTTCGCTACCACTACGGTTCACTTGACAGATGAAGCAAGCTTGGTGGGGCAATTAGATACATGTACCTTATTGAAGGCAATCATTCCCTCAATTTAGTGGGCCATTCGTATCCTTTATCCATGGATGCCATATGTGTAATGGGTTGTTAATGAGGTTAAGTCCAATGTTCACAATTATTGGAATATTTAAATAATAAGACACACATTCATGTAACAATATAAAATTTTAAAATGATTGGTAATAAAGGTCCGAGTAGGGCTATTTTCTTAAAAAAAAATGAATCGAGGTAGACCTTATCTCAAATAAACGCTTGAAGTAGGGCCATTTTCTTAAATAATAATAATAAAAACTCAGAGTAGACATTATCTAAAATAAAAACCTGAATTGGTTAGTTTAATTTCAAATAAAGGTTCGAGTTCACCGACCAGCTTGCACGTGTGGCTCACATACCATTTATGTGCAACTCATGTGCGATTTACGTGCCACTCACGAGCGACTCATGTGTGATTTACGTTCTACCCCATCTAATTCACGTGTGATTTATGGTAGCGACCTTAAGGAGACAATAACGAAGAACCATCAAAGAACCTCGGTTGTTAAGAGAAATTTGCAAAAAGAAGAAGATACCGACACAAGAACGTGTTGAGATCAAATGAAACAGCCACCTTATTTTAGCAACTTACAATGTCTTCAAACTTGTCCATTCCCCAATGTAATATGGATTTGAGCCAACAAGCAAGCAATTTCTCAAAATCCTGATATGTGAAAAACAATAGTTAATGGTAAGCAGCCATAATAAAAGAGAGACAAAAGAAAGATATCAAATATTCATTGTATTGAGGTCACAAAGTCTCTCTCATGTTCATATGCTGCAAATTAGGAAAATTTGAGCTTGGACCTTTCAAATTAGATATTCTCCTGGACGCGTATAAAACCACTCCATCACCTAATATTAACAACCCTTCTACTTTTTCGCGATAAAACACAATCTTACAAGATCACAAGAGACAAAGAACAATTGCACATGATCAAATGCTCAAAACTCCTTCTAGTTTGTCAACAAAGATATGGTTGAAGGAATAGCTCCCTCATAGATGTGCCTTGAATGTCCTTGAAAACTTAATGCCGTAATATAAGAACAACTTTCAAGTATCTCATAAACCATGCAAATAAATCTTTTCGGCCCTAATTGAGAAGAATTGAGATACACACAATATTGTAATTTTGATCCAATTCCTGATAATATCATGTATCTTTCCTATTAAGGTGATTCCATACATATGACTACAAGTGGTCTATAAATCAAATCTCCCAAAGGCAATTCAGTATGTTGAGCAATAAAAAGTATTATAATGTCACTTACAAATCTTCTAATTTCTTTGGATTGCCAAAGGATTCGTGTATTGTTCCCTTGAAAACATTAGCAGATAGAAGGCTGCAAAAACAAAACTAAGAATTAGGAATACTGAAGGATCAAGTCTCAATGTGTAAGTGGACATAACATAGAAAAAAGTGCATTTTCATCTCCCCAAATAAGTTTAACTTATTGAATGGTAAGTGATATCTTAGTGAGAGTTGTGGGGAGCGATCCACTTATGTAGTTACGAGTGAGGTCTCTGCTTGCAAAGAATGCTCACTTTAGAACTTCTACAATTCTCAAGCAATAGTTTGTCAAACTTCTGACAAATTAGTTGATTTAGATTCCTACGAATGCTACATTTCTCAAACAAATACATGCTTAAGAAAATTGATAACCATGTGCTTAAGAAAGATCATTCAACAATTACGAAAAACAATGTCAATAATAAGATGAGGTGGAACCAGAATAGTCTTCACTCAACTCATAAAATGCTTTTATGTGATTTCCTCACAAAAATAAAGAAACATGGCCCATCGTACACATTCAAGTCCTTTGGCCTAATTACCTTTTATATGGGAAGATCTCATGTAGTCAATTTAACTCACATTTTTGTTAGGTAAGTGAGGTTGTAGAATTCATTAGGAAAAATCATCGTCAAATTAAGTCTCTTCAGCTGGAGAAAATATTCAGTGGTTCGTGCGCGCCACGTCATTCGCTGACCTGGCGCACACAAACCACTCACATACCGACACCTGTCCTGAGCGGGACCCCCTCGAAAATGAGAAAAGGGCTGGTTTTTGGGCGGCTCGGCTCGGCTCGAAAGAGGATCAGCGTATTCCTCCCGCTCAAAATTTTTTCTCTCTCCTCACTTAAATGGACGGGTTCTCTCTCTCCTCTCCTCGTAAAAGAAAAAAAAACGCTCACAGCCTCTGTTTCCTTCTCCGCGCATCCCACCTCCTCCGCCTCCGTCTCCAGCTCCCGCTCCGGCTCCAGACCTCCGCCTCGGCCTGCACACTGCCCAAAAGCGTCGCTGGCCATCTGCCTCTCAGCATCTCGGTCTCGTTCCCGAGCGGCACCGGAGCTCCCCGCCGCCGGCCGGGCGTTGTCCCTGACGCTGGCCCGCTCGGTCGCGAGGGAGATCTCGGCGGACTTGGGCGGGGTCGACGGCGCGGCGAAGAAGGAGAGGCGCGGGCTGGAGAAGGATTCCCGCCGGCCTTCGCCGCGAAGCCATCGGCCTCCGGCAAGAGGGAGGCGGCCTCGGTCTCGTTCCCAGCGGCACCCGGGCTCCCCGCCGGCCGAGGCCGTTGTTCCCTGACGGCGGCCCGCTCGGTCGCGAGGGAGATCTCGGCGGACCTAGGCATGGTCGATGGCACGAAGAAGAAGGAGAGGCGTGGGCTGGAGAAAGATTCCCGCTTGTTGTGGAGGAGGTACATGAACCGGCGTACCCGGCAGGAGCTAGGGCTTTCTGGACGTGAGCCGGATCGGCTTCACGGACGAGTTCATGGAGGAGATGGAGCCCCGGTTCCGAGGCCGCGTTCAAGGAGATGGAGGAGCTGGAGAAGGGTGCGATGGCGAACCCGGACGAGGGCCCATGGTCGGGCACCACTTGGTTGAGGAAGTCGGACCTCGCGCCAGCCGGATCACGAAGGTGCGAGATTGAGAGCACGCTCGACGCCGTCTGTAATTTCGCTGCCGACGTGGTCGGCGGTAAGGTCGGTTCTGGAATTCCGTTCGTTGTTGCTCTCCGTGTGGTAAGAGAGGCTGTAGTTCCTTGTGTTTTTTTTTTTTTTTTTTTTTTATCGGTTTGCTATCATAGTTGCACATGTCAGATTTCGGTAAATGTGAACATTGTCTTAGTCGCTCCGAAATTGTGAGCTGAGGAATCAACAATAATCTTCCCTTAGTCGCTTAAGATTTCGGTAAATGTGGTCGACGGGCAAAATAATCCATAGAACTTAGTCAGATTCTCACATTGTTTCCCATCTTGAACAGCTCCTCCAGGATAGTTTTTTTCAAATAAGAGATCTGTATTTTTGATGCAAAGGTAACACATGTTAAGAAATCAACAATAATCTTCCACGGCTGGGAATGATATTGCACATGGAATGTGATATCTTAGAATTCTTTTGAAAACACATGTTCTTTATATCACTTTTTCTAGTTTCGTAGTTTGAATGGGTTCCCAAGTCTATTCTGCAATTTGCTATATATTCTGAGCAATTTTCTGCCGGGATATTCTTAGGATTGTGGAGTTCGTTGCCATGGTTCTTGTTCTCTGGTCGCCTGTTGTTGTTCCTCTATTTCCAACACTTGTGCGGAGCTGGATGTCGCATAGCTCCTCCGGAATTGCTGATTTTGCTTGCATTTTTGGCCTTTACATTGCTCTTACGATACTTGTTATGTTATGGGGCAAGCGGATCGGTGGGTATGAATATCCCCTTAAGCAATATGGGCTGGATTTGATGTCAATGCAGAAGGTATGGATTCAATCAAGTTCATATGTTTGACAAACATAGACCGGATGTTAGGCGGGTGCATTAACTGTGTATTGCATGTCACATGTCTTTGTCCCACACTTGCATCTCGGTTTCCCTATTGGTATATGCATACGCTCAACTTATTATTAGCACTGTCATTTTTAGATTCAGTGATGACCCTGCGTTAGAGAAGAAAGTACTACCACAATATGATGATCCGGCTCAAGATGAGGTTAGTTTTTTTCTCTTTTCTGATTACAAGTGTCATATCTAGCTATTGCGTTCCCACTTCTTTTGATGGTTTCAGGGGTAACTCTTGACTCAAGTGGATGTTTGACCTATGAAGCTCAAAGGAAATTGGAAGAGGTAACTAGTTTTTATGCATATTGTGGTTCAGCATTAGTTAGAATAGGAATGGGGTCTGCTTGGTCGTTCTAAAAAAGTTTCATGTACTTCATATACAGCTAAGAAGGAGGCTACAGGGTGCTTCTTCAAATAGTCATTGTAAAGATCTCACCTCATCTGCCAAGACCTCGTCCAATTAATACACTCAATAAGAATTGCTTCGATTCAGAAAGCCCAAGAAAAAGAAATCCTTACGGAAGAAAGAGAAGTTGGACTAAGATGCCCTTGAAGTGGAAGCAGTTTCAGCACGGTTGGGTGTTGGAGATCTTGGATCACATAAGGATGGGAGGAGGCAGGCTAGCAGAGAGGAACAAGAGAAAATCGAGGCTGAGATGAGAAAGAATGCCTGCCAATTGGCCTATGCTAAAGCAGAGGAGGCATCTAGGTTACTGCGGGTGGAGCAAACTCTTCCTGTTAAGATGGAGAATGACGAAAACATGGTCGTTGCTGATGACGATGAAGATCTTTATAAATCTTTAGAGAGAGCCAGGAAATTGGCTCTAAAGAAGCAAGAAGAGGAGGGGGCTTCTCGGTCCTTAAGCGATAGCTCTTCATGCCCGATAGTATTCCCGGCGCACACAATGCGAAAATCAGAGTGTCGTGATTGGAGAATCACGGGAAACGGGGTTGTCATGACAGAAATAGAAGGTTTTGTTTCGGGCCTCGAGGTTGATGAAGGTATACATTCGATTAAATTCTGTGTTGGCCTTGGACAATTTGCGATCACATTTTCTTTCGAACTGTGGAACCCTTATTTTTTTTTCTCAGATTTTCAAATTACTGCCTTTTGCTAATTTGGGTAGCATTGCTGCTTATTGGGTCAAAACTAGTTTAAGTTGGCTGTTTAGTTTAGAATCCTGGTATTGTTTGGATGGTCAATGAGCAACATTTCTTGTTCTTTCACTGTATGCATACTGAAAGATTGTTTGTAAGTGACTTATTTTAGAGTTTGCCTTACGTGTATGTGCGAACAAGCGGTGCACTTGATGCGCCTCATTGAACAACATCCTGGACAACTTGCAAACAAGTGAACTTTTCGCATACAACTTGCGCCCGTTGCTCATGCGATCCAGTAGCTTGTTTATTTGGGATGCATTTTAACTTCCAAACTAAATTCCTAATCGCTGGTCGAGGGGATTGCTGTCTTGAAGAGCAAAGTGGACTTATTCAACTTAGTATTGGCCATATTGGAGTTGCTTAGTTTTAAAACCACGGTTACTTTTCAGGATATATGCTGGCTAAGAATGATGTTGGTTCTACCGAGAAAGGGAGAGGGACATGCATATTGGGCTTGCATTGCAATTTTGAGATTTCATTCATGTAATTGAAGTTACTTCCTCTTCAAATCGGTGTTATATCCACCAATTGCTTGATATGGTCTTTGGTGTCTGAAAGAATATGTGATGTTATTTTCTTATCAAGTGAGTTACTGAAATTGTGCCATTACCCCTCGTTCCGCCTCATAAACCCGACACGAAAGATGTCTTCATGGATGAAGACGAAGCAGATAATGAAGTGTAAGATGAGCCCGGACGCTGGACAGAATTTAAAGAATTTGGTAATGATGAAGGTCCTGTTAATGAGGGTGAGGAGGAAGTTGTTCGGATGAGACAATTCATGAAGCTGCAGTGGGGTTAGGGCTGTCGGGTGCCCTAAAGCTGCTCAAGGAATGGGGAACACTTAAAGAAACTGTTGAGTGGGGTGGTAGAAACATGGATAAGAAGAAAAGCAAGCTCGTAGGCACCGTGCTCGCTCGGTATTTGGAGTTCTTGCGGTTTGTCGATGCCAAGAGGTAAGTGACGAGGGACGCAGCATGTTATCCACTTTCCTTCTTTGCGGACCTTGCGATTGGTAAAGTGCCTAGAGTCACCGATGATGGCCTGAAGCCACTTGTGGGATCACAAAAGTTAGAGTTGCTTGTGGTGGAAGATTGTCCTCAGATTTCAGAAAGGGGCCTTTAAGGTGCTGCAGAATCTGTTTCTTTCGGGCAAGACTTGTCATGGATGTATTGAAGCCATAAGGGCACCCATTCCATCCTTGTGTCTATTGGATTTAGTAAAAAATATGTTTTCTTGTAGTTGTTCAATAGATTTTTATATGATTCAAAAAATCGTGCTGTTTGTGGTTAGAGGAAAAACAATTGTGTTGTCATTAGTTGCTGGACTGGTGTTGTATGTCCATGCCAAGGCATATGCCTTGCCTTCTTTTTCGTTGCTTAAGCAAAGCCCCTGTTGATGATGTACAGTATGTTAATTCATTATTAGGCTGTGTGAGTTTTTCTTGGCCTCCAAGTCTTCATTCATCGTCATTAGATGCCATGACAAGGCTCAAGTCATATGGGCAAATTCTCATCTTGGTTGGTCGAGGTGCTGTTACAGCAACTTCGTTGCCCTTGTGGAAGAGTTGCTTTTCAGATCATGGTTAATTGAAGACATTGCTGCTGATCTTGGATATCACCCGGGAATTATTTTGTCGGGCTTGCATTCTCCTGTTCTGGAGGTACATTGCTTTAATTAAGTCATGTTCCTTCCAACTTTTTAACTCATTTTTGTCCTTGGATTTTCTCCTTCGAGTTTCTGTTCTTCATTTGTTGTGGGAAAATGTCTATTGGGGCCAGGGAAAAGCATGTTACTCAAAATATGACAAGTAAATCAGCACTCCTGAAATCAGGTTTTAACTTGGTGACCACCCTTTTCTATTTTAAAGTAATCACGCAACACTTTGCTAACCTGTTCTTACTGAAATCTTGGTTCTAGATTGAACATGCTTGCAAATTTTTGTTTTTATCGAGAGAAGTTTACATAATAAACATTCGACGATGAAGGCAAACTTATGACTTGCCAAACTTGCCTTCTTGAAAGGCTTAGATCTGTTTGTGTCATGTCACATTTAGCAGCTACAATGAGGACAACGTTCTTTCTTCTTAGCTTGATCTTTCATCCTTTCCCTTTTAGGTTAAAGCGTCGCTTGGAACCCGGTTCATGTTTCCGTCATGCACTTGATCAATTTGCTTCGACTTGATCTTCCCTTTGAGTCAACATCAAAGATAATTGACTTATCTGCCGCATTTCAGGTCTCCATGGGCAATACATGGGCTGTGGCTCTTATCACTAAGCTTGGCCGGGCTTCGACAAATCGGTGAAGGTAGCCTGTGTTCCAATCGGCTCCGCGCAGGATATTAGTCTCAAGTTACACTCTCCAATCAGGTGGCTTTTTGATCTACAACCCCAACTTCCCCCTTTGGATAACGGGGACTCATCCTTTCCAACCATTCGGCGGGATAGTTGGCCTTACATTCTCTTTGGTGCTGGCAATTATGCTCTATCCAAGAGAAGCCGTCATAACTTACAAGACCCATACGGGAGTAGCTACATGACTAGTGGATTGATGCACAATTTGGAGGGTACAGAACTCTCTGCGTTCTATTTCTGGGTAGGCGCATCGATAATGGGAGATGGTTTTAGCCTCCGCCGGTTTATTCTTCTTTTACCCATGAAGGTGTAGATAGAAATGGAATATCTCAGAACAGAAGTAGAAGGCAATTTTGACAGAGCGTGTTGTGTCGATGCGTGTATAAAATAACGGAATCATCATGAAATTGTACAGTACGAGCTCTCTCCACCTGTTCTTTTGTATTGATTGTCCTCTCTCCATACGATAGATGTGTACAGTTGACTGGAACAGTCAATTCTAGTATACAAGTTTTCCTTGTGATTTATTACTAGATCGTTCTGGTTCTTGTAACACTGATTTTAGCATCTGCTGGACAAAGGTTAACTAGCAGGTGGTCATTCTTTTTTCGCCTCCTCTTAATGTTTCCTCCTAACATATGTTCTTTGCCTGCTCCATGATACTCGAGGCTCTTTGTGATGGGAGTGACGAATACGGTGATAAAGTGAAGTGCCCGAATACATGTCGGGAAGCTGGAAAAGCAGCACGAGATGAGCTGAAGAAAAAAATTGCTGTGTACCAGGGAGGGCGTTGCCATATGTAAACAGGGAGGTGGAACGGGCTAAAGTAGCTCTTGCAAAAGACAAGAATTGTCAAAACTGAAAAGTGAGGAGTGCAGTTTGAACAGCTTAAAGGTTTGGTTTTTCCTAATTTGGTGGTATCTTGGCAAAATAACTTGAATTTAGTTGTCATGATCTCATTAAACCTGAGTTTGCCCTTAAAACGTAGTTGCTGGCTACTGCACATATATATCATCTTTGTTCATACTGCATCCAAAGATAGCAGCATATTATGGTCTATGGAATTGGAAAAACTCACACTCGATGATAATGAACTCATCATAGTATAGCTTATGTATAGATATTTTACAGTGCTGCTTTTACTTCCCCTGGGTGCGTATTTCCTTCAATTGCTATTTGATGTGTAAACATTTTCCCTTGTGTTTTCCTTTTGTTCTTTTACCGTATGAACAGTTTAGGTGAATCATGCCAAGAAGGATGGTTTGACTGCAGCTAGAATGATCTTATCTGGGGATTCCTCTGGGACGAAACATACCTACGAATCGTCTATCCATCCCGATGAACGATGAAAAGAAGAGTTTGAAAGGAGGAAGGATTCCTATTCCAGATTCTTACTATCTAATGGGGACAGCCGATCCCGAGAGGAATTCTTAAAAGTGCTAAAGAATAACTGTAGCTATGCTTGTGCTCTGGGGCTTAGATGTTTAATTTAGTTACATGCCTCCATATCTGGTCCTTGGATTTAGACATCAATGGTGTTATATTGCTTTGATGACATCCCATCTCTGGTTCTGTTCTTGTTAACCCACGTTTGAGTTTGATATTCACAACTTTGGGGAAAAGGTGTAATTACCTATTGGGCTTTGATGTTATAATGATGTTTCGGGTGTCTTTACTATTTAATAGTTTGCTTGAATCATCAATGCAGTGACAGTGGACAAATTTCAGGGAAGGTATTAGTATACTGCAATCCTGGTTTGCACTTCGGGGATATTCTTGTTTTGAACGCTACATATGTGGAAGCTCGGAAACAAAAGTTGGAATTTCAAAGTATGCTATATTTTTCCCTACTAGTGGACTGCGCTCCTTGGCCGATGAAATAGCTGGTGGGGATTTCGATGGGGATATGTATTGGGTTTCACGTAGCCCTCGAGGTTGGGATATGTATTCGAATGCTTGGTGGCTCCCATTTTCCAAGCAAGAGGTCTTTGAGTGAAGGGAATTCTGTTGTAACACCTGAAGTTCAGCCATCGGAAGGTAAGCCAAATCTGTCCCCGGAGAGGGACCCATGCACCATCAAGCCTGGTTGCCCAAGGTATTAGTTTCCCCAATTCTATTCAATTTAAACAACTAATTACGTATTGGTGCATATGTAAATGGCATTTGAGACAGCACATGCATATAAATAATCGAATGTTTGTGCAGATATATCACTTGCTACTGGAGTCACCAAGGGGACAATTAGGAACTCCAAGGATCTGTATCCTCACATTTCGAAGATTAATACCAAGCTGACATGCCAAGAAAGAGGATCTAAAGAATTTCTGCAGCTTTTGAGTGTGTAGATATACAATCAAAATCGACATTACTTAACTTTCAGTTAGTTTTGCAAATCAGAACAATATTGAATTTGTAATTATTGTTATAAAGAATAAGGTGGTTCTTAATTCTCACTCTTTGTATTGTTAGAAGATATCTTGAAAACTTTGTTATTCAAATATCAAAATGCTGTGTTCAAGTTCTTTTTGGCCCTCGACTAAAGAATAGCTTTTTTACTATTTTTTTCTCTCACATGGAGCTAACGTAGTCAAAACAAAAATGATAAAGCTAAAAAGGTGTTATTTTTATCCAAATTTGATTTCTTAATTTAAATGTTATTTAAGATTTCAAGTGCACTTACCGTACAAAGAAAAGTAAAACCTTACACATGACCAATTTTTAAAATTGTGATGGAGTCATGTCTTCAAAAGGATAAACTTCAACCACTGGTTCATTTTCTTGATTATGATTCAGCCACGGTAAATCACATGGGACTCCAAACATTTCTCGACATTCTAGACTCAATCAAAATCTATAGATTTAGGTTTAGTCTTGAAACGCAGTTAATGCCAACATTTCTTTGTTCTTACCAGAGAAAGAGAAAAAGAAGTGTGGAAATGTTGAAATTGAAAGCATACGGTGTCTTTGAATGTACCAAGTTCCACTTTCTGCTAAAGAAGGAAGGCACAATCGAAGTCAAATGTACCGGTTCAATCTGCAAATTTTACCTCTTTGACGAAGTGGAAGATTTATGAACATCAAGTCTCATGCTCCCCGACATTTACATTTGAGTTTGATATAAGGGGAAGTTGAATTAATCCATCTTCTTTCCCCCAACAACTAGACATTGCTCACAGATGCTATTTCGTGAACGAGAGCTGCACAATTCGGCCTAGAAAAGCCGACAGTTCTTGCAAACCGAACTGCTTCTATAACCATGTAGTATCACTATTGAGTATCAGCAAGGAACTACTTTTGCAGCACTTCTTCTGTCTTGTTTCTTACGATCGCTCTTCCTTAAGAAGACTAGCAATATGTATTCCGGGAGCATGGGATCATCAAGCAAGACTTTGGAGAATTAATGCGGGATGATTAACTTTTCATTGCCACAAATTATATCAGCATATCCAGATGTAGAGTCACCATCTGCTGATGTAACGAGAGGACCTATTACCATAACCATAAACTGAACAAGAACTAACCACCAGGACTTGAGGAAAGATCCATACAAAGCGTATTGATTAAACATGTTCTGTTAAGTCCAGTGTGCATGCAAATCTCGAAGCTGCATCATCAAAAGGAGAGACGGAGACACTTGCATGACAAACGAACTATTCAAGCCTACCACTCTGTTTGGCACTCGGCTAGTCGACGATGAACATTATATTACGACAGCAAATTGTCAAAGTCATAATACACGCCATATATCTCACATACAACCCTTTGCAGATCAAGCTCGGAAACATCCACCCAGAAAAAAAAAAAAAGAACTGCTTCAAAGAAGTCATATATAACGAAACTACTAGACAGTAACTTCTAGGCCTTATAACAGACCTCACCATCACAGATTCATCCCTCTTTGGCATCTCCTCCTTCCTCTGCTTCCTCCCCAGCTGCTTCATCGTCTTCATCTAACTCGTTTTTAGTCGTTTTCTCTTCTTTAACAGCGCATTTTGGGTGGAGATCATTGCCACGGCATCTTGGAAAAGTATCCACTGAAGGACCCTTCATCCTTATCTGCAGAGATAAAAATGATCTCCAGATCACCTTTTGGGGAAAGTTCATCGTACACCTCCGCCAGAATCGGGGTGAACCGGTGGCACGTACCGCACCACGATGCGGAGAAGTACAAGCCAATCTTCTTCCCCTTCAAGCTATCGACCTTAACCTGATATAGAACAAAAAGATTCCTAATTTGAGTTCTTTCATACGGTAATCAGCGAGCAAGGCACACTAGATCACTTGACCACCACACAAAAATCCTGAAAATGCTCAAGATACACATCCAAATGCCAACTGCAGAAGCACTTCCCTTACGCACTGCCCATATTTTCTCCTTACTTATAGTTACAGAACAATCATTCTGTGTGAATTCATCTAGTAGGCAGATTTCCAACATAGATATCTCTGCACAAGCACGATTACATTTGGCCAAGCTATCGATACTAATATGCAGCCTCCGATCAGTTCTAAATGGGTTTTAGATTAAGAATGTGAGAGATATTCTATAGGGCGTGTCTACAATGGTTATTGCTTGTGGAGCTCATGATTTGACTGTTAACACTAAACACCTCAAATCTATGAAAATTATATACATATATTGATGTAGAATATTCCCTGTTACTTGTTTTAAACTTAGGATAATTATTTTTTCTTGATGGAAGCGAGCCTTGTTATCCTCGTGGATGGTTGCATAGACTAAAACAAGTAACTTTTTTTGTTGTTGCTGCATATGTCCATCAATTTCTTTCATGTATGCATGCTTGTGTGCTGCATCACACATTTTGCTTTTATGTGCACATCATGTATATGCATTTACATATGCAACCAGACAAATATGCATGCAAGTACATATGTATGTATGCTAGTGCACAATAAGTACCCTTACATCAATTCCCGTCCCAAACATAATTCTGACACAGAAAACAATTTAAGTTTATGAGTCCTACAAATGAAACACGGAGAAAAAAGTTGCCAATATTGATGCAGTTCAACAACTGACTCTAACCTTGTCAGCAGCCAATTGATTTCCAAAAGCATTCATCAAGTCAGAAAATTCGGAGAATGAGAGCTTCCCATCTTCATTGTAGTCCTGTGGGAAAAATTAAAGGGTTAACCTGTTAAAAAAATTGGACCAACACAACAAGGCCTACTTATTTTAAGAGGAAAATTAAGATGTCCCCGTGCACAAGGCTCTGAAGTTGTAGGTTCTAGGGATGGTTAGATGTACTTATCCTTACCCCTTACTTTTGCAGAGAGTTTATTCCATGACAAATCAACCTAGCTTGTCCTCTAACAGAAAGACCTACTTATGAGAGGGGAAAAATACAGAATTCTCTGTTGCGTACACCAATTTCCAAAAGCACTGAAAAATATCCTCATTATGGCATGGTGGTCAGATGCTCCAGTAGAAAAATGTGTGAATGGCGCTTGGGGCATTCAGATTGAGAGAGAGAGAGAGAGAGAGAGAGAGAGAGAGAGAGAGAGAGAGAGAGAGAGAGAAGAAGAAACAAGAAACGTTTCTGCTATATGTGTCCATCTGCTTTTATTAAGTGCATTTTATGTCTCCGATTCTGGATAGTCCTGTGACCAAACTAATAGTTAACTTCAATTATTCCGTTGCCTTAAAATCGTGCAAAGGAACACCATATTGCCCATGGTTATATAATCACAACTCTCTTAATTGCTCCAGCAAAAGTAGTTCTCATCCATGCCAATGTAAATGTAATAAAAGTCTATGTACCCTCATGCACATGGACATGGCTGTTTGCATGCATCCATGTGGACTACTCCAGCCAAAAGTTTTGGACAACCCGTGCTATAAACAAATGATCTTGAGTAGCTGTATCCTATGTGACATTGCAGGATTATGAAGAGGAAGAATTTGGATGCCATCAGAACATGGTCAACACCTTCCGGCTACTTGATTTTACATACATAAAATTGGTTTTTAGCGGTGTCAAAACACAGCATGTCAAGCAACCATGATGCACAATTTTCGTTTTCACATCTAGCAAGAACCAAGTCTAAAATTAACTTAAGATATGCAGAGGGAGATACCTGGGCAGGATATCAAAAGAATGGCCAGTTTAGTACAGGCTTCCTAGACAACTAATGATATAACACAATTTGAAGATTCAACCATAATTCCCAACTTATGGGTGAAGCGACCAAGTTTGATTCAAATTTATATCTTCAACTTACTTCCAAACAGGATGTCACAGGATTGAAAAACTACAAAAGTGTTAATAACTTATGCACATGGAAGGAATATGCAATAAGAAGCTATAATAATAATAATGGTCTGTCACAACACTCAAATATCTTGGACTTCTCATATTCATAGCTTCAGTACCACCACTGAAATAATGACCTTATTCAAGTTTCCAAGCAAAAGCTTAAAAAAAACAAAAGGAATTACACAGCTAGTGTGCCTTTCAATCTAACCGAGTTGAGTGTCTACCCATGTAAAACAAAACGAAAAGGAGAATTTCAACCCTTAGCCATCAAGTTTTGATCGAACATAACCTGTATTTACCGTCTTCCATCCGGTGACGATCATCCAGATGAAAATTATTGGACGGAATTAATAAACTCACAAACTATTGAAGAGATAGCAGTATAAGAAGCTTAACCCTCCACACTAGAACTTTCCACTTAGATTAATGATAAAAAGATGACGGTAGAACATACTCCGGTGGGAATGGCGGGACGCGACTTGCTTCAGGAGTCAAAAGAGCCAATGAAGAACTCTCCCCTCGGCCTCCTGATAAGCTATCCAACTCGCTCGACCTAGAAGCCAAAGCAGCCACTATCACCAAGCCTCCATGCTTCCTGAAAGAGAGGCAATAGAAAAGAAAAAAAAGCCAAAGGACAAAGAGAGGTCAAAGGCTTTCAGTGAACTATTGAAGCTATCGAGAGAGTACCAAATGCTGACGGTACCCATACGCCTCTCTCTCCTCCACCACAATATCCCTCGCGGCCGTCACGGCGTCGCCGAAACCCCAAAACTTAGCACCACCACCAATATAGCCTCGCAAACCTCTTTTTGCTTCAAAATCCTTGGTTACGTACTCGAGCCCGAAATCGGGACCGAATAAGGAGTAGAAGACAAAGAAGGTCGAGAGGCGATCGGCAGCCGGCGATTTCGGAGCCGCGGCTGGAAAGTCGATGACGGCGACGAGGACAGAGAGGCGAGGAGGGAAGCGCTTAGGGTGAGTGAGAGGGCTCGAGACAGAGAGAAGGGGGCGCTTGGGGTGAGTGAGAGGGCTCGGGACAGGAGATTCTTTTTTGTGGAGGAAGCGGTGGCGAAGCGTTAGTCTCTTATCTCCATTCAAAACGAGAATTGGAAAACCATCCTTGACATCTGAGTTCACCTGTGTGAAAGAATATTTTTAACCCCATTAACCATAGAACTTTGAGCTGAAAAGAGAAGTGACAGGCAACACTATTTGTGATTATGGTATACATCATCCCTTAATCACCATTTTCGACTAGTCCATTGTGTCACAAACCAAGATAGATCGCGATAGGGGACGGAAAAAAAAACAAGACTTGACGCATTACAAAGGAGTGATCCCAGACAAATCCACAAAAATCAAGCTTTGGTTCCACCAACGAGCATTGACACTCGGTATACCATCTAACAGGAACAACACAGCAATAGACTTCGGTGAACGTGAAAACACACTCTTGGGAAAATTCCACAATGATTGAAACTCGTCGTAATCGACCGAGCGGGACACAACCCGAGAGCCAAGCAACGGTGATCGATCCAAACCAACGCAAAGCATCCCTCCAAATCACAAAACCCAACAACCGGTGAGTAATCATCGCTAAAACAACCGCCAAACAAGCAACTCATAACACCCAACCTCTCCAAACATAAAAAAAAATTCACAGAATTGAGAAACGAACACCGTCCCTCCCATAAAAAACCAACGAACCAAAAAGGGACGAAAAAAGATGGAAAAACGGCGGCTTTCCTCTACCTGACGGAAAATGGTAGAAGGGAACTTCAAGAGATAAACCCGAAGCAGAAAAGCAAGGACCCATCTTCTCCTTCGCTCCTTCATCTCGTTCTTGTTCTTCCTCCTTCTCTCGCTTCGACGTCGAGCCTGAAATCACCGAGAAAGAGAGAGAAAATGCAGCAGGCCTCTCCTTCGTCGCGCCCGTCAACCCTGCCCAAGTCCGCCAAGATCTCCCTCGCGACGGGCGTGCCAGCGTCGGGACAGCGCCCGATCAGCGGCGGGGGCTCCGGTGCCGCTCGGGAACGAGACCGAGATGCCGAGAGGCAGATGACCAGCGACCCAGGCGGAGGCGGAGGTCCGGAGGCGGAGAGAGGTGGGATGCGCGGAGAAGGAAAGGAACCGAGGCGGAGGCGGAGGCGGAGGCGGAGGCGGAGAGAGGTGGCACAGAGAGACTCGGAGGTCGCGTCCTGTTCGTCGGAGAGAGAGAGAGGGGGAGGGAAGAGTGAGAAAGGCGAGAGAGGAGACAGAGAAAAACCCTACAAATTCGAGTGAGGAGAGAGAAAAATTTTTGAGCGGGAGGAATAAGCTGACCGTCGGTGGAGCCGAGCCGAGCCGAGATCAAAAACCAGCGCCTTCCTTTTTCAGCGGGTCCCGCTCGGGGACACGTGCCGGTATTGCATTGGTTAGTGCGCACCAGGTCAGCGGATGACGTGGCGCGCACTAACCACTGAATATTTTCTCCTTCAGCTGGCTGCAAAATGAAGAAGATACTAAGAGAAACAAAAATAAATTGTTGTTTCATACATACATCCTTGTGACATGGCAAACTATGCTATTAATGAAGGCAATGTTGCAAGTCATGCTCTTCTAAGTACTTATTTTACTTGGCATGTTTTGTAGATAAGTACAAAATGCTTTGGAGCCAGAGGTAGCGCCCCTTGGTTAAGAAGATTAAAATTGGCTTGACCTTAGTAAGAAAGGGTCATTCAATCTCAAGATTTTAGAGTGTAGAGCAATGAGTATAGTTCATGACCCATTGATCGGATATCCTACTAGCTTTATGTACAAGCTATTGGGGACGATTTTGTCACGTCCCAGTAGTGCTGGCATGACGTTAAAGTATAACCATGTCAAACTATAATGAGAAAGACAACTTTCCAAGAGTATAAATGAGCTTCTGCATAAGAGATACTGAAAATTTTTTAGATAGGGAGATCATTTTCTCAAAAAGGAATCGGAGTGGACCTTATCTCAAATGAGGACCTAAAATTGGGCCATTTTTTTCAAAGGAGAGCCCAGGGCCCAACACATTCGTTTTTTTTTTTAAGCCCTCCTATCTTGAACGTTGGCCGAAGAGAGGGGGGAGACAGAGAGGAGGGGGAGCTTCTCGTCGGAGTTGGCGATTGGGGGCAGGCCAGCAACGACAGCTGACAAAAGACGAGGCCACGCGCGCCCGCTTGAGGGGTTAAGGGAGGGAGAGAGGGAGAGCAACCGAGAGAGCGAGGACCAGAGAGTGAAGAGTGAGGGTCGTGAGTGAAGGGCCTACTCTGCGCCTAGACCTCGGCCGCCGACCCCGCCGAAACGCGCCTCTCCCTACAGTAGGACTCGGTGCGTTTCTTTTTTCATTTGTCACCGGCTGTGTCGATTTCCCAAGGATCCCGGTTCGGAGGCGTGCAAGGCGATTGGACGTAGCCCGATCTATCGAGCTCCCCCACCGTTCGCCGCCCCCGAGCTGGGTAGGTAGTTCGTGCGAGTCCCGGCGCCGTCGGTTCTGTGTTCGGCAGTTTTTGCTTTTTGCTTTTTGATTGTTGAGAGTCTGGCGCGAATCCGAGTTCTCTCCCATCTGAGGTGCAGTGGAACATGAACGAGTGTGCAGTGGAAGAAGGCCGTTCTGTGGCTCCCCTCTCAGTTGACTCACCCCATGTGTTCGCGTAATGCCTGAACTAGATTTGCATTGGTTTTCTTGGCTTTTGGTCAGCGTTTGTTGGTGGTCGGAGGAGGTGACTCACGGCAGGTGTCGATGTGGTCGCCCGAGGAACGGACGGCGTGGACGAGACGGTCCAGGGTGTTGCCGGAGGCGCAGTCAGTGGCCGGCCATCATGGCTGTCCGTGGAGGCCACGATTTGGTGGTTTGGGCGTTCGCGTTCAGTGGCCGCGGCTAGAGTCGCTGTGACCGGTGATGATGATCGAACATGGTGGCCAACGGTGGAGGGAACGAGCGTATATTGATTGACTGCAAAACATAATGTCACGGCTGGAGTTTTAATGTTCTTGAATCAGTAAGCAAATCTTCGGGTGTTCTGGGCGTGCTCGAAGAAGAAGACGTTGAGAGGCAGAAGTTGGAATCTTGGGAACGAGAAGTCGTGGAGGGGGTGGTCAAGAGTAGTGAGTTTTGTGGGCTTAGTTAGGCATAGTGGACTTTAGGCTAATTTAGGCTTTTTGAACCTTGGGCTGAAATAGTCATGAAAGCAAAGAGGGCTTCAGCATGGGCTTGGTGTAGCATTAGTGGAAGAGTGGGCTTAATTGGGAGTTTTCCGAATTGGGCTTAGAAAGGATAGAATTGGAGTGGGCCTAAGGATAAGCTCAATTGTGCCCTTTAGCATAGACCTTGAGTCCAATCTCAGCCCATGACCCAGCCGGAAGACCAGCGGTAGGCCGGATCCCATTTTTGTATTAAAAAAAACACCGAATTTTAAAAAAATCAGAAAAAGCTTAAAAAAATATATTTTTTTTGGGTAGTCTCCTCTTAAAAAGTAGGAGCCTTTTGATATAAGATTGTGCTCGAAGTTGACTAAGTCTTTAAGGCTCTACCTTAGGTTTCAATTGTCCTTGGAAACAAATGTTTTTAATTGTGCACTTTTGATATGATGGTTATAGCTTCCCTTTAGCCTATTTAAGATTGGCATGTATTTATCTCTATGCTTGTTTTGCAATTTATTTAATGCTTCCTTTTGTAACTAATTGTTATTTTAATAATAATACACCCGTATGATTATCTCATATGTTAGTAGATAGTTTTAAAATCAATCTAGATTGCCTAACAATTATCTTTTTAAAATGAACAAGATCAAGTATCAAAAGGGCTCTAGTTCATCAATTAGTGTAAGCAAGTTCCTAGTCCTAGATTCTCTAATTGCATAAAAATAAAAATATACTTTTACGCCTCATTTGGTTTCTAGCAATCTCAATAGACTAGTGGCGACTCCTTATTAAAAAATACTTATAGTGTTAATTTGAATATCCCAATGTCGCACAAGATATAGCTTGGGAAAGCACGTGTCTAAAACGAGGGTTGTAGGCTCGCTTTTTAGGCAATACTCCTGAACTTATGTCTTTTCCCCTTCGGAAGGAAAAGTTAGGTCGCAACATCTAGGTTAGCAAATTTAATGATTAAATTTGATGGAAGTTAACGGAGTGTAACTTTATCACAATTATATCGTTTGGAATTTTTGTGGTACAATAATTAATTTAAGACAAATTTGTCACTGGTAACCAATTGAGGGTTTTTCATAGTCAAAAAATTAGTTTTGGTAAATTTGTCACAAAGTGTACAAATTTAGGATTTTTGATGGTCAAAAATCAATTTTAAATAAATTTGTTACAGGTGTACCGATTTGAGGTTTCTCATAATATTAACCCTCAAAGTGAGATTCTGCACATGAACTCAACAAGTGTTGCAAAACTGATTCTACTCGGTTTGCTTGCAAGGAATATAGCATTCTGGTGACGACAAATTCATTGAATTGGTCTTTGAAACATAGACTATTTGGAAGTATTCAAAGAGCGGGGAGTTGGTTAAATGGTTCAAATAAGAGCAATGCTTCCACACACACACACACACAAAAAAAAGGAAAAAAGAAAAAGTAAGAGTGATGTGAGTTTTGACTTGGAGTAATGTATTTAGCATATATTCCAATTTGAATGGATGATACACTTGTCTACATCGATAGGGACTTAGATATTTTAATATACATGCAATCATTTGTGAATGGGACGTGCTAAAGGTGCAAAATGTTCTGCCACTGCACAACTCTATCATTATATGGATAAGTCCTATGGGGCTATCATGCTGTCACCGACAATGAATTATATATTTGAACGTGTGTGAATTTTCTTTATGTGTAACCACTTTGACAAGATAGCTTTTCTAAGGGATAGTTGTCGAAAAATTTGTAAATCAATCATACAGTGTAATCAATTCAATTTTAAAGTTTTCAATTTGGTTAATCTAGTTCTAAACATTGTAATAAATATTTAATATAATTCTTTTGGCTAATTTTGGCTTGAAATTATTGAGATTGTCATTTTTTTTTTCCATTTTTCCATTTTATGAATTTCTTTTTCCTTTTCCTTCCTTCCTTTTTTTTTTTTTTTCCTTTTCACTCATGGCTGGTCACTTGCCAAGGCCATGCTCATCTAGATCTGGGTGAAGCGATCGTGGCCCTTACAAGCCAAGCCTCCCTTGTGGCTAGCGAGCATGACCCTCGCTTGTGGACAATATTGGTTGCCAATCATTGTCAAGACCTGTCACAAGCAAAAAAAGAAAAGAAAATGAAAAAAATCATAAAATTGAAAAAAAAAAAATGCGAAAATGGTCATTTGTGGTAAGAAAAAGGGATAGGATGACGACATTGATACTTATCTTCAACCATTGATAGAGGACAATGGACATACTGTAGGAGGAGATTGATGCATTTGATGCCTCCACAAAACAAAGTTTTAAATTGCAAGTGGCCCTTCACCGGATGGTCAATGATTTTCTTGCTTATGCTAATTTATCTGGTTGGAGTACACAGGGACACACTACGTATCCTTCTTGTATTGATTTGATAGACTCAAAATGGTTAGTCATGGAAGGAAGTTTTCTTATATGAGATACGAGCGATGATTGACTTTGAATCATCCTTTCAGATTTGAGAAGCAAGCTTGGTTCTTAGTCATATAAGAAAAAGATTTTCCTCTATGATTATTCACTACCATTATTTCACATGAAGCAAGTTGGTGCACCCGGCGAATTAGATACTATATCCTATTGAAGGCAATCATTCATTCAAATTTGGGACACCTAAATTTTAACGACCAGATCATTCATTTATTGCATAATAAATTAGGGACTGAACTTTAACCCCTAAAAAAAAATATTAAATCGCATTACATATATTTATTAGGAGCATGTTTCAATATACATGCATATTCATGGACTGGTAGCGGATGGGCCTAAGTTTTGAACATAATTGCATTGGATCGGGTTGGCGGCGGATGAACTCAGGTAAATGGTTTTGAGCTTTATTGAAGTTAAGCCCGCGGTAAGTGAAAGATTGGAGTAAGTTTTGTAATATGACCAAGTTTGACACGAATTTGGGAAAGCTTGAGTACAATTTTCACATGGGATCTTAACAAGGCACGGAAAATCTTTGAGGAGGAATAAATATCTTTATTAACATAAGGTAATCTTGGTCAACTAGGTGCAGAAAAGTGTGATATTTATGCTTCATTATTTCTAAGCAAGAATCTGCCAAAAGAAGGATTGAGACATATATTTCTTGTTTTAAAACAAGAAAGAGTGCACCGATAAAGAAAATTTCATGCCTCCTACACATCCATGGGCGTGAGCAGAAAAGGAAAGAATTCGTGGCCGAAAATCATGAATATATGGTCAAGGTTGGGAGTGCTAATGCATTTGAGGAAAGGAAATGAATAAAATATATTATATTGGGTCCTTTCCTTTGAAGGGTTTGGTTTTTTTTTTTTTTTTCGATCATACTCTACTCTTATTCTAACACTCACTCTCGGACTTTTCTCTACCTCATTGTAGTTTCTTCCTACCCCAACCCCTAAAAGGTGGGGATTTGAACCCCCTACCCCCCTTCCATGTTAGAAGGGTGGCCACTGGAGTAAACCCAGTAATTTTTGAAGGCCTTGGTTGTCATATAAATAAAGAGAACGCTAACACTAGTGGGTGGTCGGCAATTAGAGTCTTCTTACACATAATACATACACGAGAGGAATAGAGAGATAGAGAGGGACGGTCTCAACCTACCTTTGGCGGAGACCTTGCCGAACACTACCCGAGTCTCGACACGGGTCACCCTCTCAACAACGTTGCTGTTGATCCACCGCAACGAGCTGCTCTTCGCACGGTGCCGTCATCATGCCTGCCACTACCCTTTTGAGCCGTGAAGTCTCGACGCACTGGACCACAGAGCCGCGACACTAAGTTGCTGCTTTCCCCGTGCCATTGCCGTGTTGCCGTAAATCACGTCAAGTCTTGCCCGGTCTATCACCGACGTTTTTTCCTTAGAGTTCACCTTTTGCACACTTGCTGCTCATGAATTTTGTTGGTCAACTCGAAGGACCTTGCTGACCAGATGTTGTTGGTCTCGCTGCCAAACAAGCCAACGTGTCTTGTCACGCATTGAACCCCAAGCGTGCGAACATCTCTCAGCGGTTGATTAAATTGCGACGTCCCCAGACGCATCGCCAACTCATTCCTTTTATCTTTCGATTAAATGCATGCGGAAGCAACTCAAATAAATACCCAGTCAATCAACAAAATATGAATAGAAAAATACAACAAATGATTTCTAAAAGCCGCACATTTATTTATCCACTTGTTAACCCGAGGAGTTTAACATTTACATGCCTACAACAAGATGCAACTTCTACACGACCTATGAGCAAGAAGGGTAAGAAATGTCAAGGTTAAGTGTAGTTTCACTAACGGCAAGGCCAGCAAAAAAGTGTCGCATCTCGTGGCCACCACAACCATACTTAGCAGTTCTCCACGTTATGGCCTTGAAAATAGTTAACAATAACAGGCTAAGATAAAATCTTAGCTAGTCAACTTCCTAAACCTCGATTAGGAAGCTAGTTCACCTCGGAGATAGTCTAAACATGCAACGGCATACAATCTTACCTCGCCTTGGCATACTCATGCATATTAGTACACCTCACATGACAAAATTAATGCAACACACATAAATAATAATCAAAACACAATCCATAATAGCCAAGCGCACTGTAAAACATACGTGTTCCAATTATTACGACCTCTCAGACCACAGTCAACACATGAGGTGGCTGTCTTCCAGCATGACCGGGCATTGTTTTGCCCCATCGGGCACGGTATCGTCTAAAATCCCTGCCTAGACGGCATTCCATAAAAGAGCATTGATCCGACCTCAACCACGACTTGGCATCAAAACCACCGCCAGGTATCCAATAAAAATCGAGCATCACCCCCAAACTCCCGTTGGGTGACGTGTTTGATTAAATGGCCACTCAAGCACACCGACAATCAAGCCGATTCTTATTGTCATTAATTAGCCCATAACAAAAGAGTTTGTTTTCAAATAATTAACTTTGGCATTTTTTTTCACATTTAAAAATTCCAGTAAAATGTTCGTACGTGGTTACGTATTTGGAATCAACCCATTAAACTTTGCATACTTCTATTTTAAAACCCTATTGTTTTATTTAGTACCTAAAATTTGGCGTCCAAACCCAATACCTCAAAATTCTCTATTTTCTTGCCATTAAACCATTTTTATGATAAAAAAAAAATCTAAAATTGGGTAATCAATAATATAGCATCACACGTGCAAACAGTCGGAATTATGCACAAACTCATCCAGAAAAACAGGTATAAAATTCTACTTAACTGCTAATCCGTCATTAATTACGAGTAATTAAGCTAAATCATGATTAATTAGGCTCATTACAATTAATTAACCTAACTATAATCAATTAAAATTAATAGAAGTTAACTAAAATAATTACGATTAAGTAAATAAATAACAAATAAATAAATTATGATTAATTAATTAAATTGCAATTAATTAAACTAAACTCAATTAATTAATCTAACCATGATTAATTAATCTAATCGTAATCACATAAATTACAATTAAATTTAATCTAAATCATCCTCGATTGTAATTAAGAATAAACTAAAATTAACTAATATCAATAACCATTAATATTAAACTAACTACCCCTAAACGTAATTAATACCCTAATCCACAATTAGGAAGTTAACTCACACATTTTCGGCGATGGTGAGCTCACAGCGATGGCGGTGCGACGGCGTCGAGAACTTGGGTCTCACGGCACTGACGGTGGCACGAATGGTACAGCAAAGGCGGCGGCTTGGCACTCAAATCCCATGGCCTCCTTGGAGATGGGGTGTTCGGTGGTGATGGGGGTGGCTTGAGGTGACGAGGATGGCCACGGTGGCTCAAGCAGACGACGGTGACGGCAGCTTGTGGCAACGTCAATGACGCCAAGGTTGCTGACGGTGATGAAGATGGTCTTGGTGGAAGGGGTGGAGGTGTGGGCGGTGGTGATGGGGTGGCGTGGGTGATGGTGGTGGGGATGGGGTTGATGGTGGTGGAAAGAAATAGGGAGGAGGTTGAGGAAAAAGAAAAACTAAAGAAGGAGGGGGGAAGAATGGACAGAGGATGGGGGAGAAAGGCGTGAGGGAAAGAGGGGGAATGAAGTGGAGGTGGAGAAGAAAGAGAGAAGGGAGGATGGGCGGTCTGCAGAGGGAGGAGGCGTGAGGGAAGGGAGAAGAAAGAGAGAAGAAGAAAAAGAAAAAAAAAAAGTTTATCAAGATATTTTTTAAAATCTAATCATACTTTTCACCCACTTGCCCTTAAAACCCTCTTGTATTATGTCCATTCTTTTCTTTTAATTTCTAATTTCATAAAAACAATATTTTTGGTCCAAAAATTTCAATTTTGCCTATTGATCCGAATTTCTTCTTTTTCTTTTTTTTTTGTTCGATTATTCCTTTTCCAAAAATTTCAAACTCGCCGATAATTTGACGAACGATGAGACAATGTCCAATAATAAAATCTCGAAACTCTCGAAAGTTCGATATCTGAAATCGAATTAAATTTCGTGATTAAAAATCGATCGAACGTGACTTTAGTATGACTTAATCTATCGGGTGGCTTTTAGGGGTTCTCTCACGTTTGACTCGTGGTCGATAATTTTCAATTCACATTTGTGCATCTTTGAATCGCGAACGACTCTCGGTTGTCGTGTAATCGTGAGGGTTCAATTATGTACCTTGAATACAATATCAATAGAAAATCAGTTTATCGTTATTCAACGCGAATATCATAATCATACGGAATCGCCCACGAGTCGACTACGTACTTCCATCGAATCAATTTATATCCATTCGCTAATTGACTTATAACAGTGTAGTATTGATCATTGTCGATCCTTATGGTTGAGCGGTTGATTTCTAATTGAATTCTCTAGTTTTTCGAGTTTTAACCCTTTACGACCTCACTTAATAAATTAGTTAACTCATGAGTGATTATTTTATAGTAAAGTAACTATAAGTGCATCGACAAAATAACCATTTCGTATATTTCGAAATAGGGCCAAATTTCAGGATATCACATGTCTCCAACTGGTTTTCTTCTTTTGGAAAAATTTCGGATCGGCTCATGGTGCAAGTAATTTCATTGAGTTTTTTGCATTCTAGCTGAGCCTCGGTCATGAACCGTTCACCATTGTGTTTGTGGAGCCCCGATGTGAGCCGCTCCTATGACGTGTCGAGTTCGCCACCGTTGACGTCCTAGTTCATGGATTGACGGGCCGTCGCCACTCATCACTTGCCACTGTTGCCGTTCACTGTTGAGGAGCTAATTGCGATCCCAGTCCGATTGTGCAAAGTCCAAACTTGAAGTCAATATTTGGATTACGTAAAATTTTTGTCTAATTTGATTTTCGAATATTCCGTTTCCTTATTTAAAATATCTCGATGCACATAATCGAAGTTCATGATATATAGTCATATCCGTAATCTCAAATAGCCTTTTAAATTGGAAAATCTTCCTAATTTCATAACGTGCATACGATTGACATTTCGATTTCATGCCCGAAATATGACTCCAATCACATGGAAAAATCGCCAATCCGATCTCACGCTTGATCGAGATACGATTCGCGATTTTGTTAAAATTGGTCAATCCAATCTCATATGCGAGATACGATTCGTCAATTTATTAGATGGATATTAATCATATCTTGCCTGATTTGTTGTTGTGTTGTTTGAATCAATTTTGTTTCCATAAAAGAAAAACCCAAAAAATAAGTATATTTGAATTGGATTAGGTTCATTACTTGTTTTAGGGTAGTTTGCATGTTTAAGATTAGGAAACTTATTTATTTCGAATTTTTAAAATAAAAATACCAAAAACATTAATTTAGGATGTTAGATTCTCTTTTCATTAATTTAAATTGCATATTTAATTATTGGACAATTTTAATTTCGAATTTTATAAAAAGAAAAAGAAAACATAGAATTATGGTATTCTTTGCACGTCATCTAGTTATTGCATATTAGGATAAGATTGTATGTTTAATTTAATATAATCTTTCTAATAATTATAAGTTTAGATAATTTTTCCAGATAGATTGCATTTTAGGTTAGGGATTACCTAGTTAAGATAACATTCTAGTTTAAATTAGGATTTGGCCTAATCTAATTCCTAATATAAGTTGGATGATATCTTAATCTAGATAGACAATTTTTGCAATTTTTTTTAATTTCGAATTTTACGTAAAATACCAAAAAAATAAAAAGAAAACCATTGTCTTAGAATAAATTAGTTTCTTCTCTAGGATATATTGCATGCTTATTAAGAAAACACAAAAAATACTATACTTATGTCATGTAGTTTAGGTCATATTGCTATGTCATGTCGCATCATATTAGATTAGTACAATGCATTACATGAAGCATGATTCTCATTAAATAAGTGAATAAAAATTAAGTAATTGCATGTTAACTTGAAATCATACCAAGGACTGTTGATGTGAATTTTGAGCTAATATTGCAGAAACTTTCATTGTTATGAGGTAAGTCTAGTAATTTATTGTTTTTTTTTTTTTTTTAAATTAGTGGTTTGTGTACTCGCATGATCACTGTGCTCACATGTTAGGGAAGTAAATTAAAATCAATTTAAGCTACTTGCAAAACATTTTTTTCGAAATAAAAGAGAAATATACCAAAATGGCATTAGAGAAATCTAGTGTAATCAAATCCCCGATCTTACAATGGTTTGTGGGAGTAAAGTAAATCTCCCATTACTTTACTTGGGTTTCTAATCGACCCATCAAAAATAGATTAGTGGTGACTCATAATTGAAAAATCATTTGCATGTTAAGAACTTGAACCTAAGTCGTAAATTGGTATAGGTTTGGGAGAGCTCGAGTTAAGTTTAAGCTTAGTAATCCATTAGCCAAACCTTAGGTAGTTCACTCGAGGTTAGGTCGTGACAAAATTAGTGGGCTCTTCATATCCTTTTTACATGGGTTGTTTATGAGGTTCAAGTCCAATGTTCGCAACTATTAGAATATATAAATAATAAACCACTCGCTCATAAAAAAATTTAAGCTTTTAAAATAATTGGCAATAGTCATCAATTTCACGTGATATCAAAATTAGAGGTTGGTGCCTTAGTTGATAAACTCTTACATTTTTCCTAACATCCCATACCCATGTCCCATCTTTGGGACGTTTGTGGACCATTCAAGTATTCCATTGGGATGCCATATAGCCTCATCGTGCTCGGGACATTTCCTAAATCATCCCAAATAGGCTCGAAAATCATCTCAATCGTCTTGGAATCATTATTGTTTGATTTAAGTCCAAACTTTATTTGACAAGCCGTGGTTTTTCTGGGCTTGGTGTCTATATATCTAACATGGAACGGAGATAAAAGAGCCATGTTAGGTCAAAGCAAATATTAGTATCAGTCGTCAAAGTAACAAATCCCCTCACTCGGCTTCATGTTCGATCAAATCTAGAACATGCTCTTGACTATACTACAAGTTGAAAATTTCGGCTTTTTTTTACGATAACTATGTACACAATCCCTGTCGCTAGGCGAGACAGCGAGGCAAGCCCTTGCCAGATTCAACAAGAGGGACCTTGTCGTCGCTAGGTCTAGCAAGCTCGCCCTCTCCTAGTGATGGCGAAGTGAGTCCTCGCCCAGCGATAGAGAGGCGAGCCTTCACCAGATTCGGTGAGGGCTCTCGACCGCTAGTGGCTTGCCTAGTCGCCTCAATCCAGCGATCGGCCAGCCCCCCTGTAGCCGGTTATCGAAGCCAAAGGAAGAAGGAGGAAGGAGGGAAGAGGGAGGAGAAAAAAAAAATTAAAAAAAAAAAAAGTTAATAAAAAAATTTGAAAAAATAAAATATTATTAAAAATTGTCACTAGCGTCAGCCGGTAGCCATGTCAATGTTGGTCGGCCAATTTTGGCTAAAAGACTGAACTTGCACAATTTCAAATGATTTCGGCTTTTTTTTACGATAACTATGTACACAATCCCTGTCGCTAGGCGAGACGGCGAGGCAAGCCCTTGCCAGATTCAACAAGAGGGACCTTGTCGTCGCTAGGTCTAGTGAGCTCTCCCTCTCCTAGCGATGGCAAAGTGAGCTCTTGCCCAATGATAGAGAGGCGAGCCTTCACCGGGTCGGTGAGGGCTCGCGACCGCTAGTGGCTTGCCTGAGTCGCCTCAATCCAGCGACCGGCCAGCCCCCTGTAGCCAGTTATCAAAGCCAAAGGAAGAAGGAGGAAGGAGGGAAGAGGGAGGAGGAAAAAAAGATAAAAAAAGATTAAAAAAAAAAGTTAATAAAAAAATTTGAAAAAATAAAATATTATTAAAAATTGTCGCTAGCATCGGCATAGCCAGCCATGTCAATGCTTAGGTCGGCCAATTTTGGCTAAAAAGACTGAACTTGCACAATTTCAAATGATTTAGGATTTAATTGGAAAAAAATTAAATTTATGATTGCATTTGGACAATTGCAAAAGATTTATGACTTTTTTGATATTTTTCCCAAGAATTTCTCTTAGCAAATGTGATTTTTTTCTATCTTTAGTGTGGATGATTGAAGAACAATATGAAAAGAGGGAAAAATAAATTAAAAGACTTTTATTGGATAAACTGGCAATATGAAAAAGGTTAACACACAAGAAGAGTTGGACAAAAACTTAACAGCTCCATTCTACATGAATATCCCTACAATCGAGACAATTAACGAAGACTTGGAGTCGTCTCTCTCTCACTTTCACACATCAGTCTCTTACTCTCATATCCAAATGTACAAAAGCAAAGATTCTTTGTCCATTCTCCGTCTATTCTCCCTTTTTTTGTGAAGAGCACTCTCAAAAGCAAAGATTCTTTGTCCTCTCTCTCTCTCTCTCTCTCTCTCTCTCTCTCTCAAAAGCAAAGAGTCTTTGTGAAGACCACTCTCTCAAAAGCAAAGAGTCTTTGTCCATTCTCTCTCTCTCTCAATTCACTCAATTATGGATGCATTGACGAAGACTTGACTCAATTATGGATGCATAGACGAAGACCTCGGATCGTCTCTCTCACTCTCAGACATCACTCTTGCTCTTACATGCAAACATACAAGACCGTTCACTTAACAATTATCTCTCTCTTGCTCCCTTGCTTAGCCAAGTTTTGTTTTCACAAACTCCAATTAAAGAGCGGGAGATCTCTCTCTCTGGGTTGAGCTCGAGACTGAAATGATGACGATTCTCTTCTCGGTTCAATATCTCTTCTTTGTGCTTGTTCTTCTCCACGCTACTAACTTAGCTGCCACAGCCACTCTTCTTCCCCTAGATGAAGGTGAAAAAAAAGAAGACCCACCGATCTTTTATTGCTTTCATCGTATTGTTCCTTTACCTTTTAGTCTCCGACATACACTGAATTTTTTTTTATTTGTCCGTGCTTGTTTTTCATACATATATTCAACCTCAAGTACTCGTGAATCTGACATCGTTTGTGCTTGTTTTGCATGATATATTATCGTTCCTATGACTTGTTGGCTCTTTTCTCTTTCAGTGGATGCGTTGAAAGAAATAGCAAAGACGTTAGGGAAATCAAACTGGGATATCAACGCAGACCCATGTGATGTAGAGGGTGATTGGGGCAGCATCGTCACCTGCGAAAATTCCACCGACGCCCGCAACAAGACTGTTTCCCACATCATCAGCATGTCTCTTTCTCTCAATTTCGTGAATTTTACCATCATAGATTCCTAGCTAGACTTTGATATTAATCACACGATTGCACACCAAATTTTTTTTTTTTTTTTTAATGTCTTTACAGAGTCAACTGGCTGCTAAACTAAATCTTTTTGCACTATATTAGTATTTCATCATAAAAAATTAACCGATTGTCTGGTTGAAATCATTTATCATATTAAAATTACTCATGAAGTAATTATGAGCATAATATTAATTGTTCACAGTATGATTATATAAATTTTCATAATTTTAATTAATACAATCACATGTTATGTGCTTAGAATTTAATTATATAAATTATATTCTTAGTGATAAATGGAAGTGTTAAACTCAAAGATCATGATTGACTATCAAAGTGATGAGAGTTATATTCCCTCTAACTTTAATTGTAGGGTTAATTTCAGAATTTTAACGCTATTCTCTCCTTATTACATATGTCATTCATACTAATGCACGGTAGGGTTGTGCTTTGAGTGATGCTTGCTTTTCATATTAACTATATATTCATTTGCTTCAAACAAAATCTTCTTTTTTTGAGGCAATTTTCGGAGATTTTTTTTTTTCATTTAGAATCAGCTGAGATTTATGTATATATATCAATAGATGTAATAGAGCCATTTTTTAACGTCATTTTGATGCCTAGTTTTTAAGTAGAGATAGAGTAAAGCCTTTCCGTCGTTGCGAAAACAGAATTCTTAGGGAGCAGTCACTTGCTGGCACTCTTCCGCCTAAACTGTTCAGATTGCCTTACCTCCAGTACTTGTAAGCACTCTCTCTCTCTCCATTTCCCTTTTCGCCATTTTCGATCTTCTTCTTCTTCATCCTCTCTCTCTATAAACAGTGATGTCTCCCGCAACTACCTGAACGGCACAATTCCTAAAGAATGGGGCTCCTCTACGAATTTGTACTACATGTATGCTCTCTCTCTCTCTGTGGCGAGTGTATGTTCTATTGATTGATTGGGGGAAACGCGATGATGTGGGTGCAGTTATCTACTCGGAAACCAATTGACTGGTCCAATCCCGAAGGAGCTAGGGAACATATCCAATCTTTGGGAATTGTAAGTGATCACTCATGCCGACGCTCGCGTTTGGCCTCTTCGCTGTTTTAAATTTGATTGGTGTTTCAAGATTTTAACATTCTCATTCTGCTCAGAGTCGTCGACATCAATCAGCTCTCTGGACCTCTGCCTCCAGAGCTCGGGAACTTGTCCGGGTTAGATCGATTGTGAGTCTCTGGATGCAAATTTCTGTGTTAGGCATCGAGTTTTTATTCTCTGATGACTTTGTATCTGGCGAGGGAATTTTATCCATTGGTGTAATCTGTTGAGAGATCATCATTTAGGTTCCATTAACCAATGTGATGTCATGGGTTCTTCTTGTTTCAGGAGCCTTTCGTCAAATAATTTCACGGGGGAGCTGCCTCAAACATTTTTTAACTTAAAGAGTTTGAACGAACTGTTAGTTTCCAGTTTCCACAAACTCAGCTAATATTTAGCCATTTATGTTCTTTCTTCTTCATGTGAATCTTGTTGTTGAATGCACTGTAGGCGACTCAGTGATAATAATTTCACGGGACAGATACCCAGTTTTATTCAGAACTTGACAACTCTCAACATTCTGTAAGGCTTAATGGTTCTTCCCCTTTTAAGTCAGTCTATAAAGATATACCCCAAGATAATACAATCTATGAATTGTATTGTTAGGGTTATTCAAGGAAGTGGATTGCAAGGGCCAATTCCCCCTGAGATTGCATTTTTGGAGAGATTGTCTGACTTGTCAGTGTGGAAGTTTGGCATTTCGATCTGATCTCTCTTTCTTTGAGATGTTATCAATCAAATAAAGCTCCCTATTTGATTTTGATGTGCAGGAGATTAAGTGACCTCGATGGACCCGAGTCCCAAGTTCCAAAACTTAGGTGTAGAAATATTGAGACACTGTGAGAGCGCTGTTCCTTCACAGATAGTTTACTTTATGCAAAAGAGCCAATTTGTCTTAGCAATGTGAAAAATATCAGTGCTATTTTCTTATAGGATTCTGAGGAGCTGCAATCTCACGGAGAGCTACCTGCTTTTCTAGCACAATTGACAAACCTAAAAATATTGTGAGTTGAAAACAGATTTTCCCTTTTGCTATTCCAAGTTGAACAAATAATTTTATCCTTAAGGAGTGAAATTTCTACTAGCTTTTGGTTGACTATTTGTCGCAGTTAAAGAACCCATTTAAAATGGCTTGAAGGTCCCTTACTGACTTCAATGGTGTTTTGATATTTTCTGTTGAAATTGCTGAATTATGAATGATGTGGCATTTAAATTCTTAGTGATTGTGGCCTCCACTGTAGAATATACAGTTTTGGGCAGAATTATATGGACCTTTTCTCTCTCTGAGAATTTGTGTATTGCCAACAGTTCTAAAATCTCAAGCTATTAGATGAAAGCGTGATTCGTTATTTAAATATTCTAACACTCTCTCTGTTTTCACTTTTCCAGGAATAGAACCACAAGAATTCTTACCTTGGTTGTGGTGCCCATTTCGTCTATTTTACTTTTGCTTTGATCTGTTATATTAACTTCTTAAGAGCATTTATGCAAAATGGAGGCTTCTAGTGGTTGATTGCCTGGAAACTTTCCTTCCAGTGGTTTACATTCTTGAATCTTAGCCCTACAATATCTAACTGGGGTTTTATGATTGACTTTTGTACACTTGTAAGCCATAACATTCATAGTTCAAACGAGAGCATGGCTTCAAATGCATTTCTATGCAAGTCAATTCTTCTTTTTCATCTGGTCATCTCTGTAAAATTTTATAAATGTTACTTTTAACAGCAACTTTTTCCCATTCTGTTATGGCTCCATTTGTTTCACAGAAAATGTTTTTTGGCATTTGATTTGCTTAAGAAAATGAGTTAATGGAAAATGTTTTCCTAGTCAACAAAAAATATGCGTTTAAATTCAGGAAACGTTTTCCTTTTTATTGAAAATGTCAAAACACATTTTCCAAAATATGATTAGGTATGGTGCTTTAACCCACAATCTTCGCTTGGACATGGGAACCCTAATGCCTGGTTCTTGGTCCTCGGCTTTTAGGACCAAGTCTTTTTGAAATCCTCATTTTATTCTTTATTTTTTATTCACTTAAGCTGATATTTCATTTTCTAAGCACCCTAGTATTGAGTCAGCATCCCTGTATTCATAAATAAAATAATGTGAAGGAGATGTGTTCAACAAATTATGTTTAGCTTTAGTTTTGGTCCTATTAGATTAGTGGAATCTCCCAATTTGAACTATAATATGTTGCACTCCTTGGGATGCACTCAATTTAGTGCCCGAGTAGCATTTCTAGTTATATAAAGTGAAATTTCCATTTTTTAAATTTGATTTACGGCAGTTTTGTATAGATACAGCATGTGACCAACTTGAAACATGGATTTCGGCGATGAATGCCTTTGGAAATTAATGTCTAGTAGAAAGCATAGGCACTAGGTTGTTGACCTGTATGTCTAAACATCTGAACTGGACTTTGTATGTTCATTAATGTTGTCTGTGTTTCTACAATCCTCTGAAGTATGCTCAAAGAGTGTCCTGTGGGAGTCAGTTAAAACTATCTTCTCAATATATATTCACATTAAATTGCTTTGCAGAGACCTCAGCTTCAACAAACTAAGTGGCAAAATCCCTATCTCCTACAGGAGCCTGGAAAGAGTAGGATATATGTACGTACTTCAATGTTGAACTTAGGCTTCTTTTCGTATTTTGTGGAAGAATCTAAAATCTCAAGTTGTTCCAGTGGTCAAGCTATAGGCAATTTTTACTGTAAAGTAGTTGAGCTATCAATAGAACTTAGACCGTGATGACATATCCATTTTATAACTCCCAAAGTCCTCATGTCGTGAATGCTTATTATTTCACCATCTGTATTTTATAATAACTTGGGTTATGAATTTATGATTATTGTCAAGTAATTATTTTGGTGGGACTCTAGTCATGGAGCAGGCGTAGATTGTTAATATTCTGTTGCTTAAAAAGCATGATTCACAAGTTTCAAATAGTCGCTTGTTTATGCTGGAAGAGTTAAATGAATCAGTGATACTTAAGTATTTGACAGTTGTATGTGTCTGTACTCAATGCATGTCTTGTGTGCCTATTTTATGATGTATAGGAGATTAAAGATAGCATAAGTCCCTTACCAAAAAAAAAAAAAGATAGCATAAGTCCTTAGGCTCTCTACTTGGTTCTTTCCACAATAATGGCCCTAGAAGTTTGGTGAGAGCAGTTTTTAAGTGCTATTTAGAAGGTCTGCAGAGGACCTTGGTATCTTGTCCCTAGTTTTGAAAATGATGAGAAACTGTAGTCCTAAGCTTCTTGGACTGTTTTACATTTTGGGCATCGTCTCATCTTCCTGCCTGACGATTGACAGCTTGACTATAGCACATCTTCCTTAATTATTTATCTTATGTCTTAGAAGGACAAAAACATTAGCATGAGGAAATAGTTGATAAGCTAGTTTGGAAGTATCCTTCACTAGTTCAGCTTTGTGTACTAGTGTTATGGTAATCGTTCTCCTTGCACTCCAAGTTTTGCAAGGATCAGGGTTTTCCTCTGTCATTGATTTCCTTGATCTTTCATCTCCAGCTAAAAGCTCTATATTGTTATCATGACTTAAACTGATTTTTTTCCACACCAGTAGTAAATAAATGATTTTAATCTGCTAAATAATGTGTTGTCGAGGTATAACTCTTAAAAAATTTCAGTTTGAGTGCATAAAGTACATGAGGAACTGACTCAATCAAATAATTTTGTTTAGCTATCTGACTGGAAACCAGTTGACTGGAGGAGTCCCTGATTGGATCCTGGGGAAAGGAAAAAATGTGTAAGCTTCGCTGCCTGAAGAAAATATCTTGTTTAATCATGAATTTGCTTCTAGCTCTATCTGGCTAATCTTGCTCTGAACCAAGCAATTATGCATTCCCATCTTCCATCTTTATGGTTAGTAGCCTTTGGAGGTAAATGGAAACATCATAAGTACCTTTCTCCTCGTTGTGATCTGTTAATTGGATTAATATATGTAACAGAAGAGGCTGAACTGTATGATATGCATGAAAGAATATATTAGTGGATTTTCTTGGAAGTGCCTGGTTAGCTCCATTTCCCCTATACAAAAAGCCGTTCCTTCCCAGCTGGAGATCTTTCAGACCTCTAGGAACGATTAAAATTACATTTGGAAATTTTTTTACTTCCTGTTAATCATCTTTGAAAGTTTGTCTAATGTGTCACCCGCACTATATGATTAGTTACTTGGGCTATTTCTTGCTGATAACAATGTTTTTATGGGTTTGTGTATTTGAGAAACTCTACAACCAAAATGAGTGTACTTAGGAGAAGTTGATATTATCTTATGGGCGTAGGAATGAAGCTCTCATGTGGTAGTTTAAACAGATAAATGGTGGTGTGGATATTTTCTTGTTAGAAGATGCGACTTAGCACTAGTTGGAATCACAGTTCTGTTTAACCTCTTTGCCTTATACATCATGACTGTTATACTGTTACGGGTAAAAATGTTTTTATACACTATAAATAGTTTTAAAGTCTCTGTTTACTCCAATTAGTGTTTCTCCTTTTCATATTTTAAAGATAAGATAATATTTTCAATAGGAATAAATTATTTTCATCATATTTTTTTGGAAGAATGTCAGAAAGATCTGTGTATGTCCTACTTTCCTTCAGTCAGTCCAGGGCTCCCCTCAAATGTGTACTTAATTTTATCCTGTATTTGTATAATATTTCCATTTCTCTGCTGAATGTTGATTTTGTCTTTTCTCTACAGCAACTTGTTCGCAAGCAAGGTTTGCTAAAGAAAGCACTTTCATCATCTTGTGATGTTTTTGCCTTTCATCTTGCCTTACCTGTCCATATTTTGCAACTGGCCTGCATTTTTGTACATACTTATCATTTGATGGAAATATAAAATAAAAAATAAAAAAATCATTTGATGGAATGGTTTTCAGTGTATTCTTCAAATTGATGAGATTTTGGAAACGGTTGACTGTTTCTCTGTGTAGTGATTTATCATACAACAACTTCACTGCTCGAGGCTCAGAATGTCAAGAAGGATCTGTGTATGTCCTACTTCCTTCAGTCAGTCCAGGGCTCCCCTCAAATGTGTACTTATTGAGTAACTTATATCCTGTATTTGTATAATATTTACATTTCTCTGCTGAATGTTGATTTTGTCTTTTCTCTACAGCAACTTGTTCGCAAGCTCCGAGGTTGAGAATGCATATGTTCGGGATTAAATTTTGAACAAGAGACTTAAATTTCCAAGGACCTGCATTTTTATTGTTTATGTGCTTAGCGTTGAACTTCATTTAGAATGATGATGATTATAACAGTAAAATCTTTGCTGACTTGCTCAGAACCTCACAATCTGCCACAAGTGGACCTGTCTCATGTTTGCAGAGTCGCCATTGTAAAAAAAGTAAGTTAATATGCTACAAAGTCATTGTTGTAGAATAAGTAAGTTGATATGCTGTATATCCTATTAGATTTTGTGGGACCACAGCTAATTGTGCTAAAAGTTTTAAGCTGTTAGATGAAGTGTGGACATATTTAATTGGGGAGACAAATGGGGCCTCGAAAGATTTGAACTTATGACATTCAACTCTAACACCATACAAGATTTTATGAGACCATAGTCAACTATTTTAAAAGTTTAAACCGTTAGATAAAGATGTGATTTAATATTTAAATTATTCTAACATATCCTATGATTATTATCATTTCCTAATTTGCATTTTCTCTCTGTAATTTCTCATCAAATTTATCTCCTTGTCAACTCTCCTCTTGGTTATTGTGTCAATCTTTGATGGTTAATGCATAATTACTCAAATAACTTCAAAAGCCACCCACCTTCATGAAATAATGGGTTGCTCATAAACTGGGGAGTTTCTATGTAATTTTCCAATAGGTGAATGCTAGCTTATTTAGTGTGTCTGGAAAGTCCACTCCATATTAACAAAAAGAAGAAAACTTGATTTTTCTCTGTGGCTGCTTTTTTACTCCATCTAGATCGGTATAACCTCTTCATAAATTGTGGTGGGAACAAAGCAAAAATAAGGGGCACCACATACGAAGATGATTCGTGGGAGGCTACACCTTCAAGATTTCTTCAGGAGGGATTACTGGGCATGCAGTAGCACTGGTTACTTCACCGATTATGATATCACTAGATATGGCTATACAGTTAAAAATACATCCAGACTGTCCATGAATGATGCCCAACTTTACATGAAAGCACGACGTTCTGTTATCTCTCTAACTTATTACGGTTTTTGTCTGATGAATGGGCCCTACAATGTAACCCTTCATTTTGCGGAGATAATGTTCACAGATGACCAAACTTATCAAAGCCTTGGGAGGAGAGCTTTTAATATTTATATACAGGTAAACTCAGGGCATTATGTAGTGCTGGTTCTAATATGTAAAGCACATAAAGCGTTCAATATGTTATGGTTGGGAAGTTTATCCAAATATCTTGTACTTGCAAATCATGATTTTTTCACAATTTGTACATTCTATGGAGACTAAAAGTTTCACCTTGTTTAGTGTGGAGACACTCAAGTTGATTCAGATGAAACATTATTTCAGGGGAAATTGGTGTGGAAAGATTTCAACATTGAGATTGAAGCAGGTGGAGTTGGAAAGGAGGTCAAAAGAAATTTTTCTGCCAATGTGACCAAGGGCACTCTGGAGATACGATTCTACTGGGCTGGGAAAGGAACCACTGCTATACCTGACAGAGGAGTCTATGGTCCTCTTATATCTGCTATCTCCATCTATCCTGGTATGTTGATGGATGCTTCCATGTTCACTTGGTGCTTCTCTCTTGAGAAAGTTACTCATATTCATGTTGAAAAGAATACCCATATCTTTGTCTTGCACCAGAAGTCATCAATAGGCTATTCAGTTACTTGTTTTGGTTGCAAATTTCTACCATTGGATTCAGGCCATTGGCATATGTCACTATTGATCAGGTCAATTATGCGTAGTAGCTGACTAGGGTCTATTATTATTCTCTTAGAGTCGAAAATTGGTTATAGGTTGCTTTGTGTTCTTTCTATCTGAGCATGTTTTCTCTGTTTATCTTTAATCCTTCCACTAGACTACGAAATGATAGCTTTGTTCACTTTTCCACTATGGATTACAACCATTTCGCCTGTATTATACAGTACAGCCTTGAGAATGAAGAGTAGATTTTTTTTTTCCCTTTGTATTTTGTATTACATGTTCCATAGATGACATCTTCCCATGCTCATTTATCTGATAGTTTCTGTGGAGTACTCTGGGCGGTTTTATGTCCTTTTGATTCTCAATTAGTGTGTTCTCCATCAATTTCTTTCTGTGTTCAATGAGAAGCTACAGATATTTTTCTGCATTTACATCTACCCCATGTAACTGAACAGTTTTGGGTAAATATTTGTTTGTTCTTTCTTCACTGCAGGCTTTGATCCCCCAACCAGCAAATCTGCTGGCACAGTGGCTGGGATTCTGGCTGCTATAGTTTTTGTAGTTTTCCTTATCCTGGTTATCCTTTGGTGGAGAGGATGCCTTGGACGTAAAGATAAAATGGCAGAAGGTAGTTGCTTACCTAGAATCTCTGCTATTTAGTCCACGTGTATCTGTGAAGAAATATGAGAATGTTATGCACTCTGAATACATTTTCCCCCTTCCGTATTCTGGTTGAGAGGAAGAATAATCTCATTGCATCATTTATATTTCCTGGTGGGGAAGGTGTAATCACAATGCATCATTAATGCTTCATCTAGATTTACAATTCCCATAAAACTGTTGATGCGTGACATTTGTGCATTCCATAGACATTCAACGCAAAAAGCCAAAGATTATTATTAGGTGATATACAGCCAAAGTGTCATAGAACCATTTGGTTTGCTCAATGAACTAAATTTTCATTTAGAAATCCGAAAATTGAAGGAATAGATAGTTGTAGGGAGAGATGGTAGATTGTTTCTCAGATGTGTGTGTGTGTGTACACACTAAGTCTACATTTCAAGACACCGAAAATAGCTGCCGGAACTTCACATGTACGAGAAATTAAAACATACAAACCATGCCCTACATTTCCAAGTGGGTTTTGTGTATGATTTTTCTTTTCCTTCACTACTAAATACCCTGGGGACATTCTCATTTTACTTTTCAAAAATACATACTGCCAACTGATGCCATACTTTCCTAGAAAGTAATTTTCAAGATGCTAAGCTATTCTGTATTGAACTTGCTCAGACCAAAAGGTCACAAAAAGGTTTCCTGGAATATTGAGGGGTCTGGCAGGAATTTGATACGTCTTTGTTAGATCAGTTTTCTGGATTACATACTTTGTTAGCTGTTGACTTTTCCAAATTCTTAGAAGTTCCAAAACGTGTTGCAGAATTGAAGGGTCTAGCATTGCAAATTGGTTTATTTACCTTGCGACAGATTAAAGCCGCCACAAACAATTTTGACACTGCCAACAAGATAGGAGAAGGTGGTTTTGGTTCTGTCTACAAGGTATGCTGGAAAATTGGCAAACCAAATTCCCCCAACTCCCAACAGAAAAGATCTGTAGAAAGTAGCATTCAACGTAACTCAATTTTCACAGCATAGATCTGATGCCAAAGTTGAATTGCAGGGTTTTCTGTTAGATGGCACCACTATAGCAGTGAAGCAGCTTTCTTCCAAATCACAGCAAGGAAATCATGAGTTCCTGACTGAGATTGGGACGATTTCTGCTCTTCAGCATCCACATCTGGTGAAACTCTATGGATGCTGCATTGAAATTTTTTTTTGCTGGTTTACGAGTACATGGAAAATAACAGTCTTGCTCGCGCTTTATTTGGTAATTTGATATCACATTGTGCTTCACTGACTTCAGTTGATGACATGGCTATAAAGCGGTTTTGATGTCTTCTGATACAATTGAAGGTCCTGAAGAATTTCAGTTACAGTTGGATTGGCGAACAAGACACAAGATATGTGTGGGTATTGCTAGGGGCTTGGCATATCTTCATGAAGAATCAAGGCTGAAGATTGTGCATAGAGACATTAAAGCTACTAATATTTTACTAGATAAGGATCTCAACCCTAAAATATCGGATTTTGGTTTGGCAAAGCTTGATGAGGAAGACAACACACATATTAGCACCAAGATTGCTGGAACTTAGTAAGTTTCTTGCTTTATGTTCCTGTTAACCTAATTAGGAGTCAGTTACAACATAAAACCATGGAGTTGGAACATATAGTCTGATTTAAGAAAGTGAGTTGAATGGAGCTTTGTGATCGATTCACATCATCCCAAAGAATGGAGCTCAACAAATGTGGCTTAACTACAAAACTTTATGCCTGTCCCGCCACTCTTCATGTCAAAAAAATGTTAAGTATGTCACATAACTTACCATTAATAATGTTACTCTGATATTGACTCATGTAATCTTTAATTTGAATATAACTGAGTATACAGGCAATAGAGCTAATTCACCCACGTTTCTATTTTATACCCACGGAAAAACATAAATAAGCATGTTCACATGTTTCAAAATTTTGCATTAACATGTGTGAAAAGTCAACTTGCTTATGAAAAGAATGTGATTAATTAGGGAAAAGGATATAGCTGTAAGTTTGTACTAACTCTAACATTAATTCAACAAAAAAGAACTATAACATTAACTAATTTCCATTATCTCAACAAACTTAGATAATGATACAATTTCTAGAAAGTTGATATCCTCTTACGGGAGATTGATTGATAATATCCTACGTGCTCCATTTACTACATTAAGAACCATTCAAGATAAATATTTCATACAGTAATTCAGTGTGCCTTACCTAATGAGTTCACTTAGACAAAAAGCTTGTTTGTGAAACTATGATGATACAATTGTGATGCAATACATTTTAACAACACATATTGACACATATTATTAAGTGTTTTAATATATTTCCCCTATAACAATCAACTTAATGCAAAACAAGTTAATGAACATTAACTACTATATGTTAAAATTTCAATATGAATTATCTATATATACTCCTTTGTATGAAAAACACAATTTTAGTAGATATGTCTCACATGACATTAACATGAAGGATGAACTTTCAAGTGAGTTACAAACAAAATAAAACCAAAATATACAAAGCAAGCACGTGCGTTGCAAGGGTTAGAAAGCTAGCGAGGAAGTGAAAGGCTGTTTTTCTATTGGTACAGCAAGAACGATGACAACAAAACTAAGAAGCTTTTCTGCCCCTAGGCTTGGCTTTACAAATCCTCCTATGGTCGCTGCCCATGTATTCACAGACCTTGGCTCAGCGTGTTTCCAAATCATTTTTTAGTCGGAGTGCCTCTTTTCCAAGTTATGAAATCATATATTAAGCCTGATAATTATATAGAACAACAATGGTCTTTTTTCTTTTTGAAATATTCTCAGTAAATTCTATTAGAATTGTCATATTTAGGAATCTCTCTTTCTTCTGAATTTTAGGAATATTAAGTATGCACTATTTAAGGCAGTTACCTTGTTGCAAACACAAGCTCTTTTCTTGTTGTGCAGTGGATATATGGCACCAGAGTACGCGATGCATGGTTACCTCACTGACAAAGCTGACATCTATAGTTTTGGTATCGTTGCCTTAGAAGTTGTTAGTGGCCGGAGCAACAGTAGTTCCAAAAAAAATGAGGAATGCTTTTATCTACTTGATTGGGTAATCAACTCTATCATTTCAATTATGATCGTATCCATATTTAAATCTCTGCTTGTGCCAGTGCAAAATGGATTAAGGAAGCGTGAGCATAGTATGTAATTCCTCACATGCACTTTTAATTGTTGCAAATGAGTGTTACAGTTACCAGCTATTGAAACCTGCTTAACGAATTGTTGTGCTGCTAAGTGCAATTTGTCATTTCAAATTAATCTAATTCTTCTTATTATGTTGGTCTACACTGAATTTTCCTGTAGATTCTTTTTTTGGATTGAAGAAGATTGTATTCCTTGAAGTTTGGGGTAGTTCATTTTTAGTCTTTATGTTTTTATGCTTGACGTTCATACTCCCAGTAGTTCCATTGGTGCCAAACAAGTCCTTCGACTACTACACAATTTTGGCAATTACAATTATATTAAAAAAAATAATACTATGTCTTGACCAGAATATCCATATACTTTCTATTGAGGTATAACTTTTTCACATTCTTATAATTTTGAGTCCTTCAGTTAGATTTTGTTTTGCTTTGAGTAAGCAATCGTTATTAGTCCCTGTTAAATTTGATTGTCACCTGAGTTGCATAATCAAGTATTTCTTGTTAGACTAGAATTGAGAGTAGAAGGCAATGGATGGTGTAAAACATTTCATGTAATGACACTGACAAATAATTCTTGCTAATAAAACTCAATAAAAGCTGGTGATTTTAAAGCAGTATTGGTAAGTTTTTGGCAACCAGTGAACCATTAGTAAGTGATGTTGGAGTTTACCAACTTTTAATCAAAATCGGTAAAGAAATCATGTTTGATCCGTATTTGACTCATTTGAGATGAAAAACTAGTGGGTGCTTATCAACTGCATTTGTCACGTAATAATCAAGACACATAATATACTTCATCCTGTTGTAGAATTTAGAGCATCTTTTGCAACTGATCAGTACTTGAAGCTTGAAAGGGAAATATTTTCACTTTTCATTTCTGTTTCTAGGTACGAGTTTTGAAGGAGAAAGGAAATTTGATAGATTTAGTTGATCAGAGGCTCGGTTGTCACTTTGACAAAGAGGAGGCGCTAGTATTGACAAAGGTAGCTCTGATGTGTACTAATGCGACTCCATCACTCAGGCCGCGGATGTCATCTGTGGTTAGCATGCTTGAAGGCAAGGTTGCTGTTCCGGTGCTGGACTTTGGAGGCGCTGTCATGACTGAGGAGAAAATTGAGGCCATGAGGAAGCATTTTAGAGGTGACAAACGTCAGGCAGTTGGAGAGAATATCACCAAGAGTATGTCCATTGATGGGCCATGGATCGGAACCACTTCGTCCGCATCTGCTAATGACCTTTATCCAATATTTCTGGATACTGATTACCGACAGAAGAAAGGTTTGTTTTGTTCTAAGTAAAATAGTTCCCCAAAGAACTAGGGCTTTAGCTCTTGAATTTCTCTCCGAAGTCTCTCTTTCACTTACATTTGAAACTGAAGGTATAGATAATGTAAAGAAAACAACGTGTTATGCAGTGCAGTAATTGTGTATTGTGAACTCATTAGTAGGGAAAGCCTGAAGACAATAGTTTGTGGTTTGGTGGTTGTGTTTGAGCCGTTTCTTTCCATATGGTTATTCAAACAGAGACGATGTTGCGACTTTTTTTCTCTTCACACGATAACGATGCAGATGGTTGCCACTGCAAGGGAGGAATCTATTATGGAAGTTCTTCATTTGTTTGAATGGCGAGATGTGCGAAGTGGCATGTTCTTGCTCAGGACATGTTTTGTTCACTAGCTCAACCCGTTATATGTTGCTACTCAAAAGTAATTTCTTAGCAAACGCAAATTTTTTCTGTCTTTTGTATGGATGATGGTCGGCCAACTTCGTCTTTCCCATCTTTGAGAAATGAGGAAAGAGAAACTTGATACTTGCATGTCTACACACGAAAAAATTTATCTGGACAAATTTGCATGTCCAGTCACTATTTCTTCCCGGTGGATTACTACCTCATCAGCTTCCTAATTCCATTCCATCAGTGGTTCTGTATTATGAGTCAACGCCCAAAACGTTCTTAGATTAATGTCAAAACAATCAAACAAGTTGAAACCGAAATCGAAACCTCAATGGGTTCAGCAGGTCATCCTAAGATTTGAGAGGTGGGGGCCTAGTGAATATTGATGAAGTTGACATCACACGATGAAAATTGAAGTGTTCCACATCAAAGGCGGGTGATTTGCTGCTGCCACTACAACTACAACCGAGCAAAACAAAACAGCAGATCTGCTGCAACTTCGTAAATCCTGATTCCTGTACCAGTGGACCTCCACAGAAAATGGAAACTAAATCCTGTATCCTAAGTAACTAACCGAAAAAGAACAAAAAAGGTGTTTAGTAAGGAGAATCCAATAAGCGCCTGTATCTTAGTGGACCATGACCTCTAGGAGTTTTTTTTTTTACCCTTTCTTATCAAATTAATACATAGACTTGATATAAGTGGAAATGAGTTAATGTTAAGAAATTGGCAAAGCATAGAAATAGGAATGATTTTTCTTCAAAAGAAATGGCAAACCACATCTATTCACATTGCCCTTTTCTTTTTCTTTTTGTACCCAAGGTATATTCCTAAACTTTGGAGCTCATCTACGGGTAGTTTCACGGGCTCCTAGTGGGCCCACCTGAGGAAATCCCATAAACTCACAAAATCCCATTCAAAGGAGGGGAGTTTTGAATTCTCCACCTCCCCATTCCCAAGAGGAATGGTGGCCACTAGAGCAAGTCCCAATGGTTCTTTTCTTTGGATGATGACATGTACCTTCAAAATCCAAATAAAGTTAGAAAATACTGAGATTAAAAACATTTAAATTGAATTGGGATATTATAAAGGAGTAGAGTAGATATTTTAAATACATGTGGTTATTGTTAGCCCAAAGAAAATATGTGAACTTGAATTTTTAAGACAGGTCATTAGACCCTTGGTTATTCATATGCTGAAAATCATATATTTCTTCTAATGTGATAAATTTTCCATCTTACTCATTCAATAATTGGATGAAGATACTCTACCCGAATTACACGTATTCTTATCTGTGTCCGAATCAATTCTTAATCACGTTAATGCATGTAGCGATAATTTGCAGTTGGAATATGAAAAAACATTCATGGAAGTATTGCGTAGGCATGAAAGATTGACATCTTCTTTGAACACGATGAATCATCCCATCCATGGGGAAGTTTCCGATCTCAGGAAAAAATGGGACGTGGAAATTTCAAAAAGCTAATAAGCAGAAATTTCTCCTCCTTAAGTGCGAAAGCAAAAGCAAATCGCCAAATCATGGAGCAAGGGTTCCTTTTTCGTCTATATCATACAATTTTTTTTTTTTAAGAAATGTAAAAAGAAAAAAAAGGCATTTGACCATCGAAGTGTTGGGTGGCAAGACCCATAACCTAATTGGGTTCTACTTTTAATGAGTTGATTTTTCTTCGTTTAACATTGCTAATCATTAATTCAAACCTCAAAAGTATTAAAAAAAAAAGAAAAAGAAAAAAGGCAATGGAGATTGACTTGAATCTTGTTTGAGGGGCCGTGCCTTTTAGCCAATTTTAGATTTGAAACGTCGATTTCTTTAGCTAAAATTAAGTACTTTAAAATTTGGAAAGAAATAAATGAAAGTTAGCATTGAAGTTTTCCTTTTTTTCATAAAAAAAAAATCAAAATACGTATTGATAAAAAAAGTAAGCACCATAGCAAAGTGTAAATATGGATATATTTTATGGGATAATTGAGTAAAGAGTCCTCACTTCTCAATACTAGGGATGCCATCATGATCACCACTCACCATAGGGATGCCTTTTAAATATATGTATATCTTGCCATACGACGACACTTTTCTTGTGTCGTGTTTTATGTTATGGCTAGATCTATCACCTAGAGGAAGGGTAAATAAGTGATATTGCAGAAATTAAAAGAAATTAAACTAATATTGTGTAGACATAGCTTCTGATGACAAAGAGTGTAGTGATTAGATCTTACCAATATACAATTCTATCACAATTAAAATAAAGAGAGTAAATGATAAAGAATTGTATACAAAAGATTATAGTGATTCGGCTTTTGCAAGTCTACGGCCCTGTTTGGTTCAGCTTTGGGAATAGGCTTTTGGATTCTAAAGTCCATTGGCCAAATGCAAACGTGTTTGGTTCGATTTTTTGGGCAACTTTAGCAAGATGCAATTGCATCTCCAAAGGACTCTAAGGGCCCTTAGTCCAAAGCAAGTCTAGAGGTCCTTTGGGAACTTGCGTTTTCGAGATGCAAGTTTCGATTATTATTCACTTCAAGGTTACTGTTCATCTGTAAGGAAAACCACCGCACGAAGGTCGATGACCATCGGCCAAGGGGTCGCGTGCGCCGGCGACGCGCTAGTGACTGCCACCTGAGGGTCGCTCGACTCCGGTGACCATCGCCGGACCTCAAGTGACGCTTGGGTTGCCCAACCTAGGCGACTATGGCTTGAATCGCGTGACCCAAGCGCTCGTCGGAGGTCGGGTGACCTCAGGCGACGGCTGCCACCTTGTCGCCTGGGGTTGCGCGACCTTAGGCGACGGCCACCTAGGGTCGCTCGACCCCGACGACCTTTCGGGGGCCATATCTTGCCATCCGGTGGTCCGGTGGCCGGACTTCATAAAAAAATAAAAAATAAAAAATATATATATTTATTTAATTTAATAGAAGTCATTTACAAATGCAAATTTTACCAAACAATATTTGCATTTCGGAAAACCCCTTCACCCAAAGGTATTTGCATTTTTGCGAATGTATTTCCCAAAAGCCGAACCAAACGGGCCCTACATCTACTCTCCCGCTAAAAACTTACTGTCTGGATTCCACTATTAAGAACCAATAAGAGGTTACAAGATTTGAGCAATGAATGCTCAAGCTCGTATGGATACTCCTCACACACTCTCAATCTTTAACTGATTACACAATGTTGCTTACAGAGACAAATGTATCTGATTGGAAAATACTCTTTCAGACTTTGGAATTATAAGTTTCGATTCTCTCATTTCACATTTATGTAAGGGGTTTCTCACTGTTAGGCTTCAATTTTCTCGTGTTACGTTTATGTTGGGGGTTTCTCACTATTAGGCTTCTTAGTTTTTTCAGATTGCTAAATCTGTTTATTTGAATCTGATGCCTTTCTTTCTATTGGTTCTTGAGCTGCTTCAGATGGTTGTTCTCCTTGATCAGAATCTTCAAGTATTTCTAGATTTTCATCAAACTTTACGTCGATGGATTCTTCTACTTTGCAAGATCTTTTATTGTAAACTCTGAACGCATTGTTTGTGGTTGAGTATCCCAAAAAGATTCCTTTGTTTGATCTTTCATCAAACTTGTCAGGTTGATCATTAGCATTTCTCAAGATAAAACATTTACAACCAAATACTCATAAATATGAAATATTTGGTTTTCTACCTTTGAAAAGCTCATGGGGGATATTTTTACTAATGAAGGTCTAAGGAAAACTTGATTGATTACGTAACGTGCTGTTGAAACAACTTCTTCCCAAAAGTATGATGCAATTTTTCTTTCAATGAGAAGGGTTCTTGCCATTTCTTGCAAGAACCTATTTTTCCTCTCTACTACACTGTTTTGTTAAGGTGCATAAGGAGTTGTAAATTGATGCTCAAAACCATTTTCTTCACAAGAGTTTATGAAATTTTGATTTTTGAATGCTTCTCCATGATCCATTTTGGTGCAAGAATTGAATATCCTTTTTCATTTTGAATTCTTTTTACAAATTTTGAAAAGTGAGAAAACGATTCATGCTTGTATGCAAGAAAGAAAACCCACGTGTACCTTGTATAATAATCAACTATTTACCAAGGGAACCCACTAATTAATGGGTTTGAAATTTCCTGTTTAGATCTTTCAACGTCTTTAGATCTGGTAATCCTCATACTAGTCTCTTCGAAGAAAGTTCCGAAATTTGCATTGTAGTGATGTGTCCAAGCTTCCTATGCCAAAGACCTTTTTCATTTTCAATTGATACAAGACATTGAATGTCATCAATGTTTATATCCAGTAAGTATATATTTCCATGTTTCCTTCCGATGAAAGACTGAATCTTTGGTTGTTCTTGAGCACTAAAGCTTCTTGTACAGTGTCACATAATTGATGATGTTGATCAAATTATAATTGAGTCCTTTGACAAGGATACATCTCTTATGGTTAGGTTTCCAATCTCAATTGTTCCTTTACCAATAATCTTTCATTTGTTGTTCCCTCCAAAAGATATGCTTCCACCATTAAAATTTGTAAGTTCAATGAACTTACTTAGGTCACTGATCATGTGTCTTGAGCATCTGCTATTTAAGTACCACTTGTTCTTCTTCTTCTTTGGTACCTCAATTTCTTCCTTTGAATCATAATTTGCCATCAGACAAGAGTTAGCATAATCTTCATCGCGTGCCTCACACTCAGTGTCGCTTCATGTTTCAGCCTTCAGTGCTTTCTTTGTTTTCTCATACTTGTTCTTTCTTTCTTCAGAAGGGGACAATTAAGTTTGATGCGTCCTCGCTTTTTGCACTTGAAACAAACCATGTTTTTGTTTTCATCTCTTCCATTGAAGTTTCTTTTTTGCTCAGATGATTTGAATGGTTTTTTTTCTTTGAACTTTCTTCTTTTTCTAGCCATCTTTTGAAGCTTCTTCACGATGAGAGAGATTTCCTCATCGTCTTCTTCGTCATCTTCTAAATCTGAATCATCAGAGGCAAGATTAAATTTTAAAGCTATTACTATCTTACCTCTGGTGTTTTCATTGGTCAGACGTTCTTCTTCATAAGATTGGAGAGTTCCCACGAGTTCATCCACGGAGAGATGATATCCTTTGACTTTCTTGAATGGACGTCTTAATGTTGTTCCATTCTTTTGATAGTCCTCAAAGTATCTTGTTTACTTTCATAGGATCTGATATAGGTTGCCCTGATACGCTAGCCTATCGACAATGTCAGTAAATCTACTCAAGATGTCAATTACGGTTTCTTCAAGTTTCATCTTGAAGGCTTCATTTGCTGGAAAAGAATGTTTACCTTTGTCTTCTTAACTTGATCAGTTCCTTCATACGTCACATGCAACCTGTCCCAAATTTCTTTAGCAAACTCACATGAGGATATGCGGTTATATTTTGAGGGAGATGAGGCACAATATAAGAATAAACTGCTTTAGCATCTAAAACTTCTCTTTTGGTTATTTCTACCTTAGACATAGCTTCGACTTTAGGCCTTTGGCTATCCTTATCCTTTGAGGAAGAGGCCGGAGGTCTTACACCTTTCAAAACTACGTCTCACTCTAAGGGATCCTTGGATTTGATGAATACTTGTTCTTCCATATGTCATAATCCTTTCCATTAAAGTATGGAGACCTTGTGTAACTTTGTCCTTCCATAAATCTTGATGCAATATTGCTAGCCATAGAAAGATCATTTACTCAGAAGTAATGAATCACTTCAATAAAGAATAACCATGCTCTGATACTAATTGTTATGGCTAGATCTATCACTTAAAGGGGGTGAATAGGTGATATTGTGCAAATTAAAAGAAATTAAACTAATATTACAAAGATACAGCTTCCGGTGAACAGAGTGTGGTGGTCGATCTTACCGATATGCATTTCTATCACAATTAAAATAAAGAGAGTAAATGATAAAGAATTGCACACAAAAATTATAGTGATGCGACTTTTATAAGCTTAAATCCACTCTCCCACATTATAAACCTATTAGCCAGGTTCCACTATTAAAAACCTATCGGAGGTTATAAGATCTGAGCAATGAACACTAAAGCTCGTGTGGATAACTCCTCACAAATTCTCGACCTCTAAATGATTACACAATGTTGCTCACAAAGATAAATGTATTTGATTGGAAAACACTCTTTTAGACTTTGAAATTATAAGCTTCAATTCTCTCGTATTACGTTTATCTTTTCAGCTTCGAGACCTCCTTTTATACTCTTCCCCATACAAGCTGACCGTTGGACATATCTTCAGGAGGATTATCCAGCCCCTCTACCACTTGGTCTGAATCTTGCTTAGAAGGTTGCTAAGGATGCAGCTTCCCATAGATTTTGCTTTCCATACAGTAGTTTGGGTTTCCATAGTTGAGTGCTTCAACTTGGAAAAAATGCTTTGCCTCATGTATAACATTCTAGGAAATCCAAATCTTCAAGAGATATTTTGGAAAATTTCCTTTGGAACTTCTTATATGTAAGGCAGGAAATCCAACCAATCGCCACTAGTTGTTGCATGAGTATATTGTCTTTTTCCTAACCATTTGATAGAACATATAAGGAAATAAATAATTAAGCCACAACTTTAGTTCCGATTGGATATCGTTTGATCATATCCCATCGACTTTCCACCTGAAAAATACTTACATCATAATCAAAAATTTTACTATGGATAAGTTTTGTTAAACTTCAAAATTGCTTTAGGTAATGTTTTCTTAACACCTTACACATGATGTAAACATGGACACAAGGTTTTGTGTGATTCTCATGTGAGATACTCTCGGAGATCCAACCTTCGGGCCTATTTTGTTCCGGGAAAAGTTTTAATTTTCGAATATGTTTGTTTCAGAAAAAAAATGCATAATAAGGGAAAAAGATTTCCATGAAAATCGTTTTTGAAAAAAAATGTTTTTCCCATTTTAGATTAAAAATTCATTTTCCTTGTATTATGTATGAATATTTTTCTTTCACCGTGAATGATTTTCAAGTAAACGCTTGAAAGTCCCAAAAATTAATTTATAGGAATTTCTTTTAGTAAAATAAACACATTATGTATGAATATTTTCTTTCACCACGAATGATTTTCAAGTAAACACATGAAAGTCCCTAAAATTAATTTACAGGAATTTATTTTTACTCAAATAAACACATTATTCATTTCTGTGGTATTCAAAATAAAATATATTTTCAATTTTGTTGTAAAATGAGATTAATCAATTAAAGAATTATTTTTTTTTTGATCAAATTGTTGATGAACTATTAATTTAACAAAGCAGGGAATCTATCAATTTTTTTTTATATAAAATAAGTTCATTTTTCAATGGATTCATAAGAAATTCCTTCTTTAATTAATCATCTTTCAATTTATATTTTTATTAAGCTAATATGTAATTAATTCAATTTACTTTGTTATTGCTTAATACAATATGAAACTAAATATCTACTACTATTATCAAATGTATTTAATAGTTTTTGATTTTTTTTTCTTGAATACATGTTTAATTTGAAAGACCAAAAAATTCAATAAGAATGGGAATTTTGAAAACATGTTTGGCATGTCTTTGAAATCTTTCCTTTTATATGCTTTTTTAATCAGTATACTCCATCTTTTAACATCTATAAGGACACTAATGCTGGTAAAACAACATTAGTTCAGTAAATACAGTATTTTATCTTGATCGAATTGTTGATAAACTACTAATTCCTTGTGAAGCAGAAAAACTACCAAATTGTTGACGATGGTGGTGATTGTGATGAACCTCTTCATCCAAATTGTGCTCTTGTATCAACTAAAAGTTTCGAGTGGTTGGTCTCCAAACCCTTTTACGAAATTGCTGAAGATGTCGATTGAAGCCTTTCCAACAGGAACATCTTTGCCTTCCTCTCATTAGGAGGCAAAGAAGATGGTGAAAGAGTTGGGGCTTGGATATGAGAAAATCGACTCTTGTCCGAGTGGTTGCACTTGATACGTAAATGAAAAGAGATATTGGGAGTTTTGTCCACTTTGTGGTTCTTTGTGAGGGAGATGAAACAGGATAATGTCGACGACACATTTGATGAGGAAAGCGTCCGACCAAAGTAGGGAAAACCCGCGAAAGTGTTGACTGTTGAGATATTTTCCTCTGATGAAGGCCGCACGAAGGATGGAATGTTACATCTGACTGATAACAATGACTTGCAAGGCATTCAATTAATGATATCCAGAATATGCAGCAGAACCGCCAAACAACATCAGATTAGGTTTAAGCAAGCGATGGCTTCAATGCATTCAGAACCATGAGTTCTACTTGTAGCGCACAACCAGTCATCATGAATCGTGATTAATGATAACACTGAACCGTGGCTTTGCATGAAACAATCTTCAATCATTCTGTCACGGTCCATCTTGGTGGAAAATTACCAGAGTAATTCTAAATCTATTGCATGTTTTCCAATTAAGTTCTAAATCTTTCTTTTTTGCCAATTCAGTCCTAAAATTTTTGCAGTTGTGGCTAGCCGGCACTCACATGATTGCCAATTAACTGTCTAACCAATACTAATGTGGCAATTTTTTAAATATATATATTTCTTTGTTTTCTTTCTTTTTCTTATTCTAGCCCTAAACCGGCCAAATCTCACCAGCCATTGGCAAGGCCTAGCTGTCACAAGCAAGCTTGCCCTCACCATGGCTAGGTGAGACCTCGCCCTTGCCAGATATGGGCGAGGGCGAGCTCGCCCATGATGGCGAGGCCTTGTCAATGCTTCACCAACCTTAGCCTCTAGTTGGTCTAACGACTGGTCGAGAAGAAAGAAAAAAAAAAGTTAATAAATTTTTTATAAATTAAAATATTATTAAAAGTTAACAAAGTTTCATATTGCGAGCAAGTCTTCTAGAAGGTCACTGATTTTCCCGCTTCTGCTAGTTTATCTGGCTGGAGTACGAATGGATACATTGCATGTCCTTCTTGTGCTGGTTTGACTGACTCAAAAAAATTTAAGTCACGGAAGAGAGTTCTCCTATCCCACTTGTGCTAATTTATTTGACCGGGGGTTGATGTGTCCGATGCCTCCAAAACAAAGTTTCAGATTGCGAGTCCAATATAATTGCGACAATATTAAAATAACCCTCAATGACTCAGACATTAATCTGATTAAACATGCATTGAAGATGACATTTTGCGAGTCCAATTTAATTGCGTTGGTTGACAATATTTGAATAACCCTCAATGACGTTTTGCTTAAATCTGAGATGTGGTCATAGCAAAATTGTCAATGCTGAATCACACTCAAACTCCCCACATTAAACAAGCCCAGAACGCTCATGGACTTACTAACATATTCGATCCTCAAACTTAAAAAAACGTATAGTCGTGAACTCGAATCACAGGAAAGTGAACGCAAACTGAGTGAACTAAGGACGAATGTTAATGATTGAAGGGAATATCAGATTCCCAAAATTGAATTCGACACTAAATCGAACCCCTAAACTTGTGCGGAAGACAAGCCCGGGAAAAACACATGCATCACCGATCCTAAGGCACATCACAAAATCGAACATACCTTGTTAGCCACAGATTAAGCACCGACGCCGATATGAGGAAGAGAATTTGGCCCTGTTCGATCCGATGACGCCAATTCTCCTTGAAGGGAAGATGGGTGTCGCCTCTTGCTTACTGTTCTTTCTTTGGAAGTGTTTTTTAGGGAGAGAGGGAGGAGGAACGTACGTTGCTTCAAAAGGTACCTTCCTCCCTCTTTATTTCCCCCTTATATACGTCCCCTCCAAAAAGAAACGTGTCCCTTCATCATATCCCTCTATCCATGGGCCCTAATATTGTGGGCCGGGCTTTTAGGCCCAACATAGGCGGACGGGCCAACTTAGGCCCATCGCATTAATAATTAAAACCATCATCTCCCACTCGCACATGGTGGGCCGAACAAGATCCTCTTTACCTCTCTTCAACATTCATACCGGTGAATAATCCATGCGACCAGCATACTTTGAGAGCTCGTTGTCATACATCTGTTAGGAATATATAGCAGCTCATAATGGGCATCGCACTCTGAGTAGATTTAGTATGTAGTAACCTAGATCGATCGATCACATTTATATATCTCTTGATCACTTTTAAACAATATATATATATATATTGTATTCACAATTATGATTATTCTAAAGACAGTCATAATTGGTCGACCGGTGAATACAAAACTATAATGTGATTCTCCAAATTCGATCTTCTTCTTTCCTTCAAACTCTCAATTTCAGTTCAGCTTACTTTTCTAGAAATGTCCCATTAGATCGAATCAACTCATGATCATTGGCAACATTTTAAGATAGCAAACACTAAATAGAAATCTTGAGAATAGGTAAAAGTCATGAGAGCACTAAAATTGAGGAACTCTTTTCCTCAAGAGTCTCACACGGTATAAAAGTTGAGATAAAACTTTTGCCACTCTTATTGGTCGTCTCATGCATACGTAGTATGAAATACGTATTACGGTATTAACTCATTTCCCATGGAGCGTATGTCTACACCTTCAATACCGTACAGATGATAGTTCAGACATACCTAATGTCTAACTTGAGTTCACATATCTACTCATTCACAAAATTCATCAGAACTCACATTTGGCATCTTAGACAGATAAAGTAAAATATGTAGGGTATTTTACTTTCGGACATAGTAAATATTGTCCTCATCTTAACACCCAATTAAGGCGACAAATATATTTTAAGCTTAAGCTCTCGATTATCACCTAGATAATAAGCTTAAAAACCGTCCCATCTCTATTTATCACATTGGTAAATAGAGGCGATTACCCGTGTGAGTGGGCTAATCTTTTATCTGTCCGACATACTTTCTCAACTTAATGTAATGCACTGAGCATCAAGATGCATAAAGGTCAAACAAAGATTCATAGGCATTAATGATGAAAAACACAAGTTCATAAATGTGAACAACTCAGGAAAATTACAATATTCAGTACATTAGACTCTACACAATCCTAGAGATTTTACATGACCACAAAACACATCTCTAGATATTGGCTTTGTCATAGGATCTGCTACCATTCTATGCGTAGATATGTACTGTAAGTTCACATCCTTTCGTGCAACCATATCTTTGACAAAGTTATACTTGGTATCTATATGTTTGGTCTTGTCATGATATTTTGGATCTTTGGTGTACGCTATAACTGCTTGGCTATCACAGTTAACCAATAATGGATTTGCAGCTTTCTCAATAACACCTAAATGATCCAAAAATCTCTTAAGCCAAACTCCTTCTTATACCGCTGCTGATAATGCCACGAACTTAGCCTTCATCGTGGACAAGGCTATACACGTTTGCTTCTTACTGCTCCATGATATGGTGCCATTGTTCAGTAAGAAAGCAAATCCAGAGGTAGATTTCATTTCATCTAAATCTCCTCCCCAATCAACATCTGAATAACCTTCAAGTCGTAGATTATTTCCTTGGTAATTCAGCTTGTAATCAGCAGCTTCCTTCGATACCTCGCATTCTTTAACAGCTTTCCAATGTGCTTGACCTGGGATTGGATTGGTATCTACTCACCATTCCAACTGCAAAACATATGTCAGGTCTTGTACACATCATAGCGTTCATCAAGCTCCCAACAGTACTAACATAAAGAACATGTTTCATTTGTTCCTTCTCTTGTGGAGTCCTTGGACATAGTCTATGGCTCAATCTTTCACCTTTTGCAATAGGAGTGTCTATAGGTTTACAATCTTGCATACGAAATCATTCAAGAACCTTATTTATATATGTTTCTTGCGAAAGAGATAACGATCTCTTCGAAAGATCTCTTGAAATCTTAACTCCAAGAATATATGCAGCCTCACCCATATCCTTCATCTCAAAGTTGGAAGACAACCAACTCTTAACAAGATTAACAAACTCCACATTGCTTCCGGCAATTAGTATATCATCAACATATAATGATATGATCACAAATTGATCTTTGGATCTTTTGATATATACACAATGATCCTCATCTATCATTGTAAAATCATATGCCATTATGGCATTATGAAAATTTATATACCATTGTCTTGACGACTGCTTAAGGCCATATATCGATCTCAAAAGTCGACATACCTTTTCTTCTTGGCCTTTTGTAATGAAACTAACAGGTTGTTCCATATATATTTCCTCATCCAATTCTCCATTGAGAAAAGTAGTCTTTACATCCATTTGATGTAATTCAAGATCCATACTTGCCACTATTGCCAGAATAATATGAATCGAGGTAAATCTCACTACATGAGAAAATGTTTCTTCATAATCAATTCCTTCCTGTTGGTTATACCCCTTCGCCATAAGGCGAGCCTTATGCCTTTCTATCGAGCCATCAGCTTTTCGCTTTATTTTGAGAACCCACTTGTTCCCAATAGCTTTGCATCCTTTTGGAAGATCAACCAGTTTCCAAACTTAGTTTGATTTCATTGACTCAATCTCCTTTTCCATTGCATGAATCCATTTTTCCTTACTAGGGCAATTTAGAGCCTCATTAATATTTCTTGGCTCATCCTCATCTTGCGAAGCAATCATAAAAGTTTCCCCTTCAATGTCAAAACGTCGACGGGGAATATTTTTGCGACTTGTTCGCAGTATGGGAGATTGTACACTTTGCACATCATTCCCCATTATGCTCCCATTATGATTAGATAATGATGATGTCGTCTCATCCTTTGGTTGTAATTGAGAATGAGTTGAATTGATTTCCTTATTTCTCATATTACTCCCACTTGGACGAACTACACTAA